>PVJH01009293.1:0-74197 GCA_004026705.1 Nesogale talazaci | reverse complement strand
ATTTCCATTGATAGGTCTGAGCATATTCTTATCTGTTTGCCTTTATATGTGATTGCCCATTTTTCCCTAGCTGCTCTCATAATTTTTTCTTTTTCTTCATAATTGGATAGTTTAACAACTATATATCTTGGTGTTCTCTTCTTGGGGCTTAGTGTAGTTGGTGTTCGTTCCACCTCCTGTATGGTTATATGGCTTTCATTCACTAAGCTAGGGAAGGTTTCCTCTAAGCATTCCCTCACTATTTTGGATGTTAGTTTTCTTGATGCCTCATCCTCAGGCAGACTGATAATCCTCATGTTGTTTCTTTTCATAGTATCAGCCAGGCATCTAATATTTTCTTCTGCTCCTCTCATAGACTTGTTAGATTTTTTTCTCCCACTTATTAATTTCTACTTGTGAGTCCTCTAGGTCACTTGTCCTGTTTTCTGCCTCCTCCCTTCTCTGGCCAAAATCTGAGAGCTTACTATTAGTTTTTGTTAGCTCACTCTTTAGTTCTTGGATTTCCCTTTGGTGCATGGCCTTTGTCTCCTGTATCAATTCTTCTTTCTTCTTTATTGTGTCGCTCAAGAGCTGCATACGTGTTAGTAACATCTTGAAGATTTCTTTCTGTGGTTGATCGATCTCCGCATTTTCTATGACTGCTGTTAGGTCCAGCTGATCTTCTTGCATCAGATCCAGTTTCTCTTTTCTTGATACTGTGGCAGCTGCTGGCTGTTTTTTGTTTGATTTATTCATATTAGGTGGCATTTTCCTTGGTGTTTTGTGGCCCTGGGTTCTCTCTTCAGGAGGCTGGTCTTATATTATAGCTTCCCTCAGGAACTGTTTGCAGCTAGGCCTTGCAGATCTGATGGAGTGTGTTGGCTGAGCAGGGGAGTGGGTTTAGGGAGTGGGGTGGGAGATGGGTGCTCTGTTCCTGGCTAGGGGCGCTTGCAACAGATAGGTGGGAAAAAATCCTCTAGTACTCTGGGGTGGGGAGGACCGGCTGGCTATTTACCCAGGAGACAATGTAAAGGGGACCTCTCTGTCGCAGGGCTTGGGGAAGGCGCCCTGAACTGACAGCATCTGTAAGGAGTGCTGGCGACTGTGGGGAGTGCGCGCGTTCCTTCTGCTCCTGTTAGAAAGTGTGGCGCAGGTGGGCAGGCTTGGGTTTATGGGGTGGCTTGATCTTATCCTGAGCAGTGGTGGCGCCCTTAAGGTGCACCTGGGATTGGGCCTCCGGGGTGGGGGAGGGGCTGGCCCTCCGTTGTGCTGGGGACACAGGTGTCCCTGGGGGTGGGGAGCGAGAGGTGTGGGTGTGCGTGGAGTGTCCCCTGGGCACCTTGGGGTGGGGAGGACTGGTCCGCGATTGCGTGCGGGCACTGATTAACTGCAGGTCCCAGATCTCAGGGTCGCAGAGCAGCGCCCTGGGTCCCACAGGCATATAGAACCCACAGCATCTGTGCAGGAGGCATCTGTGGCCGTGTCCGTGGGGAGCGCAGGCCTGCAGGTCAGGCCTGCTCCTGGTTCAGAGGAGGGATCTGAGCCCTCTGACTCCTCCTGGAGTCACAAAACCCAATTTGAGAGCCCCACCCTTCCCCGTGTCACCCCCACTCACCGATCTCCAGGAGCTCCGGGCATGGGCTTCCTATCTGGCGACCATCTTCCCAGAGTCCTCCCATACACATATTTTTAATAAAATACATGTACTTCTTCTGGACACACTTGTTATTTACAGCATCTAAACTTTTTAGACGTCTTGATAAAAAGTAGTACAAGAGAGTTAACCAATATAAAATATATGTTTGTTATAATTTATAAAAACATTTATGACATGAAATTATTAACCCATCTTTGAGCAGCTTTCATGAAAATTGATTAGTTTGGTGAAAGAAAGGCATCAAAATATGCAAGAGTAGAAGTATATGCAAGTATGTGCCTGTATTTGCATTTTGATTAACATTGTGTGCATCTCTTGGCCTTCCTGTAGAAATACATTAAATTCAGTGGAAACACTTTGGTGATATAAAATTTGAAAATTTTTAGAAGTATTATACTTAGTGCCCCTCTCTCCCTCTTTCATTTTAAATTAAGTATTAATGGAGTGGAATTATTTTAATAGCCTACATGTTCATACCCTTATCTAAAGGCTTGTTAACATTTTTGTCCTTTCTGTTCCCATTGTTGTCTTTTATGATTTTTTCACCTTCCCAGGAGATTTTTTTTGGTCTCCTTTTATGATCAAGAATATTTGTTCTTGTCAAACTCCTTTTATGATTGAGTTAGAATATTTGTTCTTGTCAAATTACTCATGGCTTTGGGACTTTGAATTGGTAAATATTCATGATGTGTGAAAAAATCCATACTATGTGACCTCAAACACCTAAAATTGTATGCTTAGTCATTTATATACATGCATAGGTTGTAGAAAGACACATCAGACTTATCAAATAATCAAATTGCTTTTTGTGTTCTTTGTTTTTCCCCCTTTGATTTTCAGTTTCCTATAATGCACAAAAAAGGTGAAGAAAAAAGTTATTTTAAAAATTTGCCTGTAGTTCATTTGCCTGTAAAATAAAGCTAACTTATTGATATGAAAAAGGAAAACAAAAGGACTATATATCTTTGGCATGATGCTCTTTTAAGATCTATCTATGTCAGATCAAACTGACAACAGCATCTCAAATGAGTTCGGAAGGAACTTGGAGGTGTGTAGGGATCTTATGTTTATGGAGGAGGAACAACTAAGAGAAGGGAGGTAAGAATGGTTATACAACTTTAATATAGTCAATGTCATTGGATTGCAAATGTAGAAATTATTGAATTGTGTATATTTTTTACAATACAAATGAAATAAAATAAAAATACTTTAGTGCTGTCATTGACATGGTTTTCATCTTCCATTATCTTATCTAGTTTTTGCTGGAAAATGCTAATTCTTTCTTTGTAACATTTCTAGTTTTGATTTTTAATTGTCCCGGTCATTTTCTGATATCATCTAATATATCCTTCACAATGTAGATGAGGCTAAACGTAAAAAAAAATTTAGCTCAATACTTCCTACATAAGAAGGTATGTCATTCCCTAGCTGACCCAAGGTCCTTAGGGGTCAACAATGGAGAAACAGGGTCAGGATTATACCCTGTCTGACCAAACCAAAACATAGCAAATCATTAAGAGAGTTCCCCATGGAGTGCCAAAAATATACTTTGGGACGAGGTAAGGCACCCCATCTGACTCAACTAGGGGACACTCCTAGAGGTCACCAAACAGACCTTGAACTATTTACAGGTTTTTATATTGTTATTATATATATAATATATAATATATATATATATGGCATTGGGTATTTTTGTTGTTTTCATTGTTTTATTTTCTTCCGTTGCTTCATCTTAGAAGGCCTTTTGGTACATATTGTTATCTCTGCAGGTATATCTAGATAAAATAGGCTGGATGAGCAATCTAGAGGTGAAAATGATGGGACAGATGGTTCCGGGGGGACATGGGAGATGGGGAGTAGGGGGAAAGCAGGTGTTGTAGACAGACCCAGTGATAAGGGAAAAACAAATGGTTCAAAATCTATGACAAGGTGGGTGTGAAAGGGCTGATAGGGATTGATCAAGAGTAATGCAACAGGGAGAAAATACTGAAACCCCAGTGGAGGTGAATATATTTATGTATGACAATTGGGAAATAGCTCAACATGCATACACTTATAGGGTTAGTATTAGAACAGTAGATGGGCATTGCACCTCCACTCAAGTACTTCCTCAGTGCAAGAAATTTTGTTCTATTAAATTGGCATTCCATGATGCTCACCTTCTTGACACAATCACTGAAGACAAATGTGTGCATAAGCAAAGGTGGTGAAGAAAGCTGAGGGTGATCAGCTATCAAAAGATGTAGCATCTGGGGACTGAAAGGCTTGAAAATAAATAAGCAGCCATCTAGTTCAAAAACAACAAAACTCACAATGAAGAATCACACCAGTTTGTGGAACCACAAGGTTTCAAAGGGATCAGTTATCAGTCTTCAATAACTAAAAATCACAACATTGCATGCTCACTTTCCTGATATGATCACTGATGACAAATGTGTGCATAAGCAAAGGTGGTGAAGAAAGCTGAGGGTGCCTGGCTATCAAAATATATAGTATCTGGGGTCTTAAAGGCTTGGGAATAAGCAAGCAGCCATCTAGCTCAGAAGCAGCAAAGCTCACATGGAGGAAGCACACCAGCTAGTGTGATGATGAGGTGTCGAAGGGATCTGATATGAGGCATCAGAAAAGTAAAAATTATGCCATTATAAATGAGGGGGAGTACAGATTGGGGACCCAAACCTCATCAATAGGTGAAGCAATATTCCCTTACAGAGTGGTTGCAGGGAGGAGATGAGCCAGACAAGGTACAGTGTAGTAACAATTAAATATGCAATTTTATTCTAGTTCACAAATGCATCCTCCCAACCACTATCATGATCCCAGTTCTACCTGACAAATCCAGCTAGACCAGGGGATGTACACTAGAGCAGAAACATGGGGGATTTAAGATATATGATCCCTTCAGGACCAGCAGTGGGAGTGATGATACCAGGAGGGTGGTGGGAGGGTAGAATAGAAAAGGGGAACCAATTTCAGGGATCTACATATAACCTCCTCTCTAGGGTATGGACAACAGGGAAGTGAGTGAAAGGATACATTGGACAATGTACGATATGAGAAAGTAATAAAAATTTGCAAATTATTAAAGGTCCATAGGGGAGGAACAGTGAGGAGGGGAAATATGGGGAGCTGGTACTAGAGGCCTAAGTGGAGGGAGGATTTTTTGAGAGGGATGATGGCAACAATTGTACAAATGTGATCTGCATAAAATATATGTATGTATTGAAGATTGTGACGGGAGTTGTATGAGCCCCCAATAAAATGATTTATTTTAAAAAAGGAGGAGGGAAGAGGAGCTTATACCAAGCACTGAAGTAGAAAATATTTGGAAATGAAGGTGGCAACATGTGTACAAATACGCTTCATACAAATGATGTATTGAATGTTATAAGTGCTCTAAAAGTCCCTGATAAAATCATTGAAAAATGCTACTTCAAAACTAACAGAATTAATATAAAGGTCGGCATAGCCTTCAATGGCTGCTACAGTATGAGCCCCTTCAAAATTTCCACAAAGAAATAGTCTATTGTGATAAAAGGAAGCCCAGGGAGCTGAAATATGAATAGCACCTAGTCAAAAGAAGATATGATAGATTCTAGCTTGACAAATTTCAGGGAAAAAAAGCTTGAAACAGGGAAGAATATTCATTTATCTAACCACTATTATTTAACTTTATATTATGCAGCAGAAACTATACTAGCTACTAGATACAGAAGAAACAAAGACACAAATTCACTGCTCTCATATATCCTGAGGAGCGGATTTATATACAGTAAACCAGGGTAAATCAAAAGTATTGCTGTTGGGCTGAGCCCCGGTGGGTAAGTGGTTGAGTACAAGACTGCGGCCCGCGGGCTCAGCGGTTCAAACCCAGCTGCGGCACTCAGGAGCAGCGCTGGGTAGCTCCTATGACCACCAGAGGGCAGTGATGTCCCCCCAACAAAAGCAAGAAAAGTATTGCTGTTAAATTATAGAAATATATATATAATAAAAATAGCAAAATATGACATCACTGTTTCTTGATATATCTGCTATCTAGGTCTATTCAGGATCCATGGTGTTGTGTTGCATTGGGCTGCTAAGAGCAAGGTCAACAATTCAAAAACACCAGCCACTCCATAAGAGAAAGAAGGGGCTTTCTACTCCTATAAAGATATATGTCTCAAACACTCAAAATGCCAGTACTATCTGTGCTGTACAGTTGGTACACCTCAGAATCACCTTTATCGTAATGCAATTTTTTGGTTGTATTTTGCTTTTATATCTATTCATTTCTGAAATCACTGTCTATCTCTCTCTAATCCTTCACTGAAGAATCCTGTGCTTTTTGATTTACAGTATATCAAAACAATAATTCTGGCAAAAAGATAAACTCAAATTTTATTTTTTCTGTTCTTTGAGTTTGGGAAACAAAGTCTGAATAGGCAAGATCAGTGATTTATCATGGATGAGGTAAGGATTATAAGTAAAGCTACTGTAGCTTTATTACAGTACATTACAGACTTCATTACAGTCAAAGAGTGAGCAGATACATTTTGGTGATTGTGTGTGTGTGTGCGTGTGTGTGTCTGATTTCACAGCACAAGTTTCCTGGCCTTTTTTCACCCCTTTCTTAAAACTTCTTTCTAGGGGCCAAGCCCTGGTGGCGTAAGTGGTTGAGTGTGGGATTGCGGCCCCCAGGCTTGGCGGTTCAAATCCAGCTGCGGCTCTCAGGATCAGCACTGGGTAGTGCCCACGAACACCAGAGGCAGTAATACCCCCCCCCCAAAAAAAAAACCTTCTTTCTATTAAACCCCTTGTGCTAATCTTACATTCTTGGAGAAATGGATCAAGATTGTTTTTGCTAGGTGCCATTTAGTGGGTACTGAATCATAACTACCCTATTTACAACAGAAAGAAACACTGTGTTCTAAGAGTTCCTGACATATAAGAGGTCTCAGAATCAAACTGGGGAAGCAAAATCAACAGGGGAAGCAAACTCTTACTCAGTGCAAATGGCGTTGGTGGAGGCTATCTGTGTCCTGCGCCAAACCAAGTGAGTTTAGGGCTCTTCTTAAGCCTGCATGGCAGCATGGTACATACATTTACAGACTCTATGACCCCGGTCCTGACTGCTGGCTTGGGAATATTTTTGAACCAACAAAGAAGCAGGACACACACACTCTTGGGTCAAGCAAACATCCAACTTAATGCCCAGTGAAGCTGTCAATTTCTGTGGTTGTGATTTTTTTCTCCTTTTCCTCATTTTGTCCCTCTTATTGTTTCATTGTTTAGTTTGCAAACTGCCAGAGAAGACTCACAGGACACAAGGGCATGGTATAATGCCTATTTTTCCTTAACTTTCTGGTTTCTAGAAAAGCTGGCAAGAGTCCCAACACATATATTCTCAAATATCCATGGCTGCAATCCTATGGTGTGTAATAGAGCAGGACCTTGACCTTGATAAGCACATACTGGTGATTGATAAAGAGAAAGCAACTTGTAGCTCACGTCTGTCTTTTTATCTTTATTTGGTTTTACTGCTAATTTTTAAAAAATTCCTTTACAATTCCACTTAAGAGATACAACTGATTCTATATAATCCAGCTACCCATGCACTCCAAAGGCTACACCTATTAAACAAAGACAATCACCCACTCCAGAAACATCTACTCAACACATACACACAGCCAACATGGCTGCTACCATCACCATTGGCACCACCAACTATGAGAGCATAATGATTCCATGAACACAAGTGGAAACTACTTAGAAAAAACAGGAAACAAGAAAAAATGCTATGAACATGTGACCAGTATACAGAGCTAAAATACATCCCTGGATATATAAATCATTAGAACTACCAGAAAAAAGCAGTGAAATTGCAGGAATTGGGGGATTAATTAGCTTAAAGAGAATTCTCACAACACAAACTATGAGAACAATGATGTACAAAAAAACAAGAGAATTTTATCACAACTATGTGGGCCATTATCAAGGGGAATAACATATGCTTGAAAGGAATTCTAAAACTGGAAGAATCTTTTTTAAAATATAGGGAAAAATCTCCCAGATCTGCTGGAAGAAAATATCCTAAGCATCATGAAAGAGTATTTTAAGATAAAGAGAAATTAATGGAATTTGTCAAATGAGATCTCCATTATAACATATAGGAAATGATATTCTTTGGATATAGAATCAACTATAACAGCAGAATCAACTATAACATCAAATTGAAATCAGCATATTAAAGAATGCCACCCATAAGTCAACCCAATTACTGTAGTAGAGTAAAACAAATGTACAATGTCCCAAGTAAGGAACTGGAGTATTAATTCATAATGAAGATAAATTTAAATGTTACAAAGTAATAATATATGTACAAAACATTTAAACAAGTTAGAAAGTAAGTAGCATTCAAGTGATAATACATTATTAAACTTGGTGAGAAAGTAATAAATAACAAAGTATCCTCCAAAAGTTGTCGGGGAGGTGAACCTCATCAAAATAAAAAGAGGGAAATCAGGATGATCTATTTAGCAGGAAAACAGTATATAAGGAGAAAAAAGACAAGAACACTCAAAAACAAAATTAAGACATAATCTCAAGAAAAATAGAAACCAACCACACAAAAAAAACACACTATAATAGTCATACCTATCAATACCAACAGACAATGGAAATGGATTAAATGTACCGATCAAGAGACAGAGAGTAGCAGAATTAATTAAAAAAACACAAGATCTATTAATTTGCTGCTTATAAAAAATAGATCTTGGACAAAAAGGCAAAATAGATTGAAATTAAATGATAAAAACTATTATCAAGCTAATGGCTATCAAATAAATCAGGAATGGCAATATTAATCTCAGAAAAATAGTCCTGAGTGCAAAATCCACAAAGAGAAACAGCAAAGTACACTACATACTAATCAGTGAGATGACTGACTAAGAAGACCTATTGCCATTGAGTCAATACTGATTCATAGTAGACCTATATAGGTCAAGGTAGATAGAAACTCCTCCTTTGAGTTTCCAAGACTATAACTGTTTACAGAAGTAGAAAGCCCTGCCTTTCTTTTGTGGAGCTGATGGTGGCTTTCAAACTGTTAACCTTGAAGGTCACCATTCAACTAGTAATCATTATGCCACAAGGGCCTCGTTCACAAGAAATAAGTATAATAATATTTGTGCACTCAGTGAAAGATCTTTCAAACATATTGATCAACCTCTTCCAGAGTCAAAGAGACAAATAGACATGACTACAATAATGGTAGATTTCAGTCTACCATTCTTGAGGAAGAAAAACTATAAAGAAACTCAGCAAAGACTCAGATGAACTAAACAAAAAAAGTTAATCGACTTGACCTCTTATAAGAATAGAGAACACATCATCCAACAAAAAGCACAATATACATTCTTCTCCAGTGCACTTGGAACATTCTCCAAAGCAGACTGTTCTGTCACAAAGAAAGCCTTCATAAATATAAAAAAAAACATTAAAAAAATTAAAAAGTAAAAACTTTGTGTTCTGTCATACACAAAATTAACTCTCTACTTTTATTTTTCTATTTCCGATTACACTGCATATATTTCAGCTACTAAGTTCTATAATTCATCTCAACGGCTATCCAGAAATGGCAGGCAATATTCATGATTAAATAGTTTATTAGGGATGGTAACAGATTACAATGCAGGTGAGAAATACTCAGGTTATTGTTATTCTGTCAGGACATATTTCAAAAGATTTTTTCAGGAATACTAATAGATGCTGAAAGGGCATGCCACCCTGCTGTTACAACTCAAATGCATTCCGCTCAAGCTTCAGGGGTCAGTGAACTCAGATCCCCAAATTAAGTGCCCAGAGTCACCCAACTCCAGAAAGTCTCAGCCTAAAGGCACTCAGCTCCAACATTGCGATTCAGCAAGGCAAGATTCCTGCATTAAGTGCCCAAAGTCACCCAACTCTACAAGCCAACTTCCTGTCCCAAATCACTCAGTTTTACTTTTCTCATGGAATGGGAAATTGACTAATCTGTATCGTTCTATCTTTTCTGTTTCTAATGTTGCTATTCCTCTGTCACTCCTCATATGTCAAAGCTGTCTTCTGGATCAAAGAAGTTCACTGTTCAGTGATCATTGGATCCAGAGGATGACTCCTCTCCTGACCCTTGCAAGTATTAAGTTCCTGCCTCCTGCTTCTCATATGGCCAGGGTCATCTGATATCAATCGGGATTTCAATCACAATTTAAGTTGTTAGCAATTACTCACAGGTGAATCCCATCTGTATAGCTCCCCTCTCCTTACTTAGCCCCATGCAGAAAAATGTTATCTGGTGAGAATTACAAAGGCTTTAACTAGAACAGCCAAATTAAATAGTCTACTGCTCCTGCATATTGAGTTATTGCAAACCATATTCTCAGATCATAGCATTCTAAAGAAAGAGACCCCAAATAGAAAGGTCAAGGACAAAACAATAAAAACATGCAAATTGAAAATACATTGCTTAAAACTTAGCAATTGAAAAAAATGATGAAAATTTAAAATTCCTTGAAACAAATGAAAATGAAATCTATGAACTATGTACATCAGGTTGACAGAGTAGGAAGAACTGAACTAATGGGTCTGGCCATTTCTGTGGTGTCAACAGAAAAAAGAAAAGTTCTGGTATCATGTATGTAGCATCTGTATGGAAGGGGTATTATAAAACAAGACTCAAGGAAGATGACCTCTGTAGCATATGGTATAATGAGAGGCACTTGCAATCTAAAACAGAACACCTGAACTATACCATTTCCCAGGTTAAGCCAGTAGATGGACTTGGTGAAAAGTTACGTATGGTAAAAAAAGGGCTGCTACTGGTGCAAAGTATAAAGGACATTTGAATATTTGAACATCTACACATCAATAGTTCACTGCCCTTAAAAAGGAGGTACAGATATCTTTCCTTCTTCTTGGCTACCTCTCTATCTGTTCCAAATCTTTTGATTTTAACATACACTAAGTACGATTTGTATAAAAATGTCTGTAGTCTTAAAACTAAAATAATTGTCCTGCTTCCAATCAACAGTATTTACAGTTACTTAAGCTGTCAGACAAGAAAAAATTAGTCTTACAAATTCCTCAGAAAATGAATTTCTAATGACAATAATAAGTAAGAAGACTATAAAACAAAGAAAGAACTGAAAACAACACAGTAATTCAGCATATTCAGTGACTAGAACAAAATCAGCAAAATATACTGTTAGCTATCAGAGGAAAAGAAATAATAAATATCAGCACAAAACTAAATGAATCAGAAAATAGGGCAGAAAAATAATCAGTAAAGCAAGAATCTGGTTCTTGGAAAGGATCAAAAATCGTTAAATCTAACGGTGGAAACCTAATGGTGGAAAAATAGGAGATGCACATATAATGCACATATAATGAATTAGAATGAAGATGAATGACATCATTTGAGAGCCAACTAAAAATAAAATATAACAACACAATGCTTTGACAAATTATGAAACCTAGGAGAAATGGACATATTTCAAGAAATACTCTATTGACTGAAACTGAAAAGGAAAGATGTTGAAAAAATTAACAGACTCAAAACAAAAGAAGAAATTCATCTGGTCACTACAAAATTCCCAACAAAGGAAAATTCAAAGCCAGGTGACCTTACTGGGAAATTCTACCAAGCATTCAGAGAAAGGTTGATACAAGTTCTACCTAAAATATTCTAAAACAGGAAAACTCATAAATTCATTTTTAGAATTGAGTATAACCCTGATACAAAACCAGGCAAAGAGATTATTAGGATAGAAAATTAAATGTTAATATCACTTATGAACATAAATGTAAAAATTCTCAACAAAATCATTGTCAATAGAATCCAACAAAACAAGAAAAAATTAATACATCATGACCAAGTGGGACTCATACAAGGTATAGAAAGATGATTAAAAATTAGAAAAGCAAAAGGTATAATCCACCATATAGAACAAACAAAAAAATGAAAACTATATGATCATATCAATTGATGTAGAAAAGGCATAGAGGAATCGAAGGATGATTTCTTAGTATAATGAATGCAAAATCAACTGCCAGCACATCATCAAATGGAAAGAAACTGAAATACCTTCACTTATGAGATAAAGATGCCTTTTATCACTACATTTACTCAATGTTGTGTTGAATGTATCAGCCAGACCTGTTTGACAACAAAAAGAAATCAAAGATATCCAAATTTGCAAAGAAATAAAACTCTATTTGCACATGATATTATCATATACATAGAAAAATCCAAGCCTCAACAAGAAAATTGTTAGAACTAATTTGGCAACATAGTGGAGTAGAACAACATACAAAAATCTATTGGATGCCTGTATACAAATGAATAGAGCTTTGAAAAGAAATCAAGAAAAAAATCTCATTTACAAAAGCCACCCAAAAGATTAAACACTTAAAATAAATCTAAGCAGGGAAACAAAAGGTTAGTACAAAGAAAACTTCAAAACACTACTATAAGGAACCAAAAGAGACCTACATAGAGGAAGAAAATATTGTATTTATGAATAGGAAGTTTTAACATGAAAATTTCAATACTACACAAACTGATCTATAAATGTAGTGAAATTCTAATCCAAATCCCAGAATAGTCCTTTACAGAGGTGGGAAACTAATCACTAACTATATGGAAAGGAGAGAGATCCGGACTAAGCAAAATCTTACTGAAGAGGAACAAATTAGGTGATCTCTCATTTCCTGATCTCAAAACTTACTACATATCAGTGGTACTTGAAACAACCTGGTACTAGTACAATAAGAAATAGACAAAAGGAATAAAATTGAGAACACATAAATTAATCCACTCACCTACAATAAACTAATTTCTGACCAGTTACTGAAGCATAGTAAATGGGAAGAAATAGTCTCCTCAACAAATGGTACTGGAAATATTGGATGTTAATTTTTTAGAAGAATGAAGCCAAACCTCACTCCATAAACTAAAGTGAACTCATGATCAATTACAGACCTGAATATAAACCCTAAAACTATAAAAATCACCAATAGTAAAAACTGAAAAATGGGTACACACCAGAAAACAAACTAGATGACTGGGACCTTCTGAAAAGAAGACATGTATGTTCAACAAAAGACCAAAAGAAAACCCCTAGATTGTGGGGGAAATTGGCAATGATATATTGGACTAAGGACTAATCTCTAAAATCTATTGGAAACTCTTCAACAAGAAAGGGTTGAATAACCCAATTATAAAATTAGCCAAGGATAGCCAAAGTTTACTAAAGACATTCAGGTGGTCAACAAACAAAAGAGGAAATGCTCAAGATCACTAGCGATTTGAGAGATGAAAATCAAACAATAATTTGGCATTCCCTATAGAATTGGGGAATAGAATTGATACTATAGTACAAATGTATTCATAATAATAAAAAGTAGAAAAAATTCTAATGTCCTTCAACTAATGAATGCCTGGACAAAATACAGATAAATATTACTTGACAATAAGCATAAATTAAATACTGATACATGTTACACTATGAGTGAACCTTGAAAATATTTTGCCAAGTGAAAGAAAAGAGCATATATTGTATGAGTTAATTTGCATAAACTAGGCAGAATAAGAAAATCCACAAAGACAGAACAAGTATTCAAATTCAATATTGTTAAGATATCTATTTTTATTGAATCTATCTGTGAAACATACACTATCTTAAACCAAACACCAGTAGATTTTGTCTTTTGTTGTTGCTATTGAATTTTATTAGTTGAAAGCAAACTCTAAAATGTACGTAGAAATGCAAGAGACCTACCATAACTAAAATAATTATTTTTTAAAGAAAAACTTTGAAGGACTTTCACTATTTTATTAAAAGGAAAAACTAAAATAGGAGAGTGTGGTGTTGACATAATCATATGGATCACTGGATGAGGATAGAGCCCCAAAACAGACTGACACATTCATTTATAGATACTTGACTTGTGTATGTGTTTTTTCTGTAACAAACAATTTATCATTTTTAAAAGTTATTGCAGTAACATGGCACATGAATAATTACTAACATAAGGTTAATTTCCAAAGTGTGAGGATAACTTCTATCCCCAATTTCCCACTTCATCATTCTGGCACCAACTACTCCCTGTCCCACTGTCCCTGATAGGTTCTCTAATTAACTTGAGTGGCTCATAAAACTCATGAAAACTATTATCTATACTTACAGTGACTCATTAATTATAACTGGAAAAGATACAAGCATAGAGAAACATTAGACAAAGTCTGGAAGAGGCCCAAATACCAGGAGACTATTTATTCTAAGGAACAAACCACACTTTTTCAGTGCATAGTTCTTTCCAATACAGGAAACCCTGTAAGGACTCCAAAGTGACAGGGTCCCTAGTACTTGGTACATCAATGAATATTGTATGGTTTGAATCTTAGTGGATCTTTCTACTGTTGTTAGGTGCCATTTATTTAGTTCTGACTCATAGCAGCCTATGTTCAACAGAACAAAACACGGACTGGCCCTGAGTCATCATCAAAATTGTTACGTTTGAACAAATACTTACAGACAATTCATTTGCTTGCAGCTCTTTTTTTTTTCCTACCTCTCTACCTAAATAATCATGGTGTCTTTACTCAAGGCCTAGTATCTCCTCATAAATTGTCCAAAGTACAACGCTTCAGCATTTTGCTTCCCTGGAAGATTCTGGCTATCCTATTTTCAAAATAGATTTGGTTATTCTTCTGGAAGTTCTTGGTACTTTCAAAACCCTTTGCCAACATCATAATTCAAGTGCATCCATTCTTCTTTATTCAATGTCCAACTTCCACATTTATATGAGGTGAATGAAAATATCTTGGATTGGGTGAGGAGAACTTAATCTACAAAGTAACATCCTTGCTTTTCAATACTTTAAACAGATCTTGTGCAGCATTTTTACTCAATGTAATGCATAGTTTGATCTCTTGATGGCTGCTTCTTTGTGCTTGGATTTTGTTTGCAAGCAAGAAGAAATCTTTGAGAACTTTAATCTTTTCTCCATTTATCATGATGATACCTATTGGTTCAGTTGTAAGAAATTTTCTTTTCATTTTACATTAAGATGCAATACATACCGAATGCTGCAATCATTGATCTTATCAGCATGTGTTCCAAGTACTGTTTGCTTTCAGCAAGCAAGGTTGTGTCATTTGCATATTGAAGGGTGTTAAGAAGATGCTACATTCTTCATCGTATAGTCCAGTTTCTCTATTTGATAACCACACAGCATAGAATCATAATGCTCACATTTTTTAATTTTAAATCATTTAGAATTCCCTTGTTCTATTCCCACAATTGCTTCTTGATCCATGTATAGGTAATCATACAAGCACAATAAAGTTCTGGAAGTTCCATTCTTCTCAAGGTTATCCATAGTTTACTATGATCTACATACTTGAATGCCTATGCAGAGTCAAGGTAAAGTCAAGGTACAAACACAATCGTTCTTTTACTCTTTACTTTCAGCCAAGAGCCATATAATTTCAGGATTTATGTCCTTTGTTCCATGTCTTCTAAAACTGGCCTGAATTCCTGACAACTCCCTCTCAGTGTTAAATGATATTCAAGAAAACTCACTTGCATTTATTATCAATAATAATATTTTATAATCTCAGCAGTTTGTGGGGCAATTTATATTAGATTGGGCACAAATGCAGATTGCTTCTAGACAAAAAAACAGGTATTCCAAATTTCTTGGTATAGGTGATTATCTCCAGTACTTCATTAGTTTTTGAAACATTTCTCACTAATGCTTTCAGTGTGTTTGGACTTCTTCCATAAATATCATTGGTTCTTTTTTATATGCTATCTCTTGAAATGGTTGAATGTTGATGAGTCCTATTTTGGTTCTGTGACTCTGTATTCTTTCCATATTATTTGAATACTTCCTGCATCATTCAATAATTCTGCCCATAGAATATTTCACTCTTGCAATTTGAGGGTTGAATTTTACTTCAGTTCTTAACATTTAAAATAAGTTGAGCATATTTTTCCTGTTCACTGGGTCTTTTCACATTTCATTATAATGTTTTACTTGGTCTCCTAGAATTGCCCTTTGAAATTTTCTATTCCTCTTTTTTACATAATCATTTCTTCAATTTTCCTTAGCTACTCTATGATTAAGAACAAGATTCAGAGTCTCTTCTGACATTCACTTTGATATTTTCTTCCCCCTCCCCCATCTTTTTAGTGACTTTTGATTTTTCATGAATGGTGTTCTTGATGCCTTCCACCAGGTCTTCTGTCACTACTATTCAGTGTGTTAAATAAATTCTTGAGGTTCTCTTGAAATTCAGATGGAATATACACAAGGTTACATTCTGGCTCTTGTGAACCTACTTTAGTTTTCTTCAGCTTCAGCCTGAACATGTAAGCAATTGATGGTGTGTTCCACAGTCAACTTCTGACCTCATGTGTGTTCCTTATTTTGAGCTTATACATCATTTCTTCCCAAAGATGTAATTAATTTAATTTCTGTCTATTCCATCTGAAGAAGTCCATCTGCATATACAACTGTTGTGTTGTTGAAAATGGTATTTGCAATGAAGAGATCATTGGTATAGCAAAATTTGATCATACAATCTCCAGTTTCATTTCTATCACCAAATTGAGATTTTCCAACCATGTATCCTCCTTTGTTTCTAACTTTTGCATTCCTGTAACTACTAATTATCGATACATCTTGATTAAATGTTTGATCAATTTCTAACTGAACACACTGGTAGACTTCTTCAATTACTGCATCAGTTGTTTTAGTGGTTGATGTATATATTTGAATAATAATTGTAATGACTGGATTTTTTTGTTTGCAGATAGATATTATCCTATCACAGATAGCATTTTACTTTAGTTAGACTGTACTAGTCCGGGTAGACTAGAGGAACAAATTTCAGAGACACGCATATAGGTATAAGGAAAGGGTTTATATACAAAAGAAATGTGACCCTAAGAAGGCATCCCAATCCAGTCCAGGGCAAAGTCATAAATCCAATAATAACCCATATGCCCGAAATCAGTCTATAAAGTTTGCTTCCGACTCAGGAAGTCACAGGTCAGTGGGTGCAGAATTATGGCACTGGCAGAGGTCTCCCCATGACTCCTCGCTTCCAGGGCTCAGGTCCATCAAAGCATGCCACTCCAGCTTCAGAGGTCTGTTTCATCAGGGCAAAGCTGTGTGGTCTCTCTACCGGCTACTCCAACTTCTCCGACGCTGCCAGCTTGTCTGTGATTAATCGTCTCTGAAACTAACTCACAACAACTGGGGAAGATAGCTTCTCATCTTCAAGCGGGAAATACCACGAGATTTCCCAGGAGTCTCAGGTGAAAGCCATGCCCACACAGAGGCCTCATCAGCTACTCAATGACTTTCTCCTGATTAACAGGCCAGACTCCACCCCTATATTTCAATTATAAAATTAACATAAGCACATGACTGCCACATAGACCTTGAATGTGCTTTCATTGGCACATAATTCTCTTATCTCACAATTTAATACTTTAATCATATTTAAAAGAGTTGTGCCATCATCACCATAATACGTGTTAGAACATTATCTCCTTTCTTGTGCTCATTGTTGTTAGGTCACCATTTATCCTAAGCTCCTGGGCCATGGTCCTCCAAACCAAATTCACTGTCATTGAGTCAGTGTTGACTCATAGCAACTTTCCTATGGGTTTCTGAAACTGTAACTCTTTATGAAAATAGAAGGTCTAGTGATTTCTAACTGCAGATCATGTTGATCACAGCACTAAGCATAATCACAAGCCACCGGGGCTCTTATGCCAAGCCTTTAGAAAGGTATTGTCTCAATAGATTTAGCTATGTTGGACTTCATATACAGAAAATCATAAAAAGTAAAAGTACTAAACAAAAAATGCCCAATAGCAATGACAAAATGTACTTTTTGATGATGAACGTGATGTAATTCCTCTGAATTTGTCATTCCTAGTAAATCATCTGTCTATTCAAAATGGCCCATACATTTCAGCTCAGTGATGCCTAAGATATAAATCTTATGCATTTCATTTCAATTTTGATGACTTCCAATTTTTCTAGATTCATGCTTCATATATTCCATGTTCCATGCTTCCATTCCATGAAGCTGCTCTTCAGTTATATTTTGCATGCCTTCTGAGCTGAGAGGTTCATTTTCTGGCATGATATCAAACAAAGTTCTGTTGCTACTAATGAGCTTGTCAGTGTCTGAAAATGTTCCACTATTACTCATAAGATGACCAATTCCTCTGAAGTGAATATCTTATTCCTTTTTTATAGTCTGTTCTTAGTCCGGAAGCTCTATGGAAACCTGCTCACTTTGAGTGACCCTCTGGGTATTTGAAATACCAGTGACGTAGATTCTGGCATTACAGCATTACACATTCACCACAGTAAAACAGACAAATAGTGGCCTCAAAAAATAGATATGGTAATTATTTTCATAGACTATGCATGACTCTACCAGCCTTAGCCCCCATAGTCACCTCCTCATCTGACTATTTTGCAAACACAAAATATATAAATATCTTAGGCTATATGCAAAAGACCAAACTATCTGTCTGTCTAGCTAGCTAGCTATGTATCTATCATCTATCTATCTAAATTAAGCTTGCTATTAAAACCATTCTAATTGTGTTATTATGTGCTATTAATTATATTTACAATATCCTCTAAATTTCACCACTATTTACTTCTCAAACTTTTTATCACAGCCATCAGGCCATGATTTTCCACCTATCTTCCCATCCTCTCCTCCTCTGTACCCCACTCTTTCATGATACACCAAGACTGCAAAAAAAATGATCATTGAAGCTAAGCAGGCCCTCCTTGTGTGCTTTGGGCCCCTTCTGGAAGATACCTTTCCCCTGCACATGGTCAGTTTGTCTCACCACAGCCAGAGGCATAGTGAATGCCCCCTGATTCCTCCCATTTATCAGAATTTGGGGATGGTTTGGGGTATGTTATCATCATATTGTGGATGGCTTAAGAGGGTTTAGGCAGTCAAGGCCACTCTACCTATTCCACACTCTCTGCCTAGCTCACTGAGAGTATAAAAGAGAGGCCCAGACAGAAAAATCTGAGTAGAAACTCCTTTTTGGCCAGGCCACAGATTAGAAGAAACAGAGCTATTCCTCCCAGTTTGTAAGTACCTGAGTAGAATTGAAATAATATCTTTCAGGTGAGTATTTTTGTCTCCTGTCATCTATATGTGTGAAGCCCTAGTAGTGTAGTGGTTTCATATTTGAAACCACCACAACTCTGTAGAAGAAAGTAGTCTCCTCTCTCCTATAAGTATTCTACCATGTCCTATAAGTTGAAATTGACTCAATGGCATGGAAGTTGGTTTGCTTTCAAAGAACAAAACAGGCTATTAGCATTTCTTCTACAGATCATAAAATTCAATAGTTCAGTCATTGTGTTGTTTCAGGTAGAGTAGATAAGCAATTCTAGAGACTCATATGTGTAAGAAAGTGGTTTATATAAAAAACAATGGAATATTGAGAAAACATCCTAGGCCAGTCCAGATCAAGTCCATAAGTTTAATAGTATCCTATATGTCTGATACCAATCAATAAAGTCTTCTGACTCATGAAACACATGCAATGATGCTGAAAGCAGGAATATCACAGACCAGTGGGTGCAGTTTTGAGGAACCAGTGATTGTGGAAGTATCTTAGCACTGGCATGTGTCTACATGTGGCTTCTCCAACCCAGGGCTCTCACTGCTGTAAATCCATGTGTCTTGTCAGTAGAGAGTCTCTCAGGGAGTGAACTGTGAGAGAGACTGTGTCTATCTCCTTCAGGGAGGAATATCCATAGTTCCCAGAATCCCCTGGAGAAGATCCTGCCCAGAGAGAGGCCTCATTAGTATGATATGATTGACAGGCCAGATTCCACCCCATTCACTCCCAATCCTCTCAAAATGACAAATTATTATATTAACTACCACAATTGTATCAAATACAGTTATACAATCAGTGCCATAATCAGTTGGAGCTAGACAATCACTGCCACAATCATTTTCGTCCTTGTAGTTGTATAGCTTTAAAAAATTGTGTCAATAAAATACACAACAGAATATTCTATAATTCAACAGCATCCGCATTTATAATTCAGTGTCACTGATTATACTCCTCAAGTGGTTTTGGTATCATTTTCCAAGTTATTCCATCAGCATTAGCATAAACTCATGGTCTCCTAAGCAAAAGACCTTCCTTTTCAAGTATGGTGATCATTGTTCAACTTTGGTTACTTCTTTTTAAAAAAAAATTTTTCTTGATATTTGTTTGCCATTTGGCCATCTATATAGAGAGTTTATCTTCCCATTGGGGTTAGCTAGAACACATTTGCCTTCACACAAATCCCTGGAAATCTCAAATCCATTTTCTGTACCTATTTTAATTATTTAATGTGTGGAATTTACAGTATTTGCCTTTTTTATCTGCTGTATTTTACTTACATTAATGTTTTGAAGGTTAATGCATGGCATAGCATGTATCAGAATTGCATTCCTTTTTTAATGCTGAACATTTTTCCATTGTGTGTATATAGCACATTTCTGTTTCTCCGTTTATCTATTAATGGGATTCTGGATTGTTTCTACCTTTTGGCTATTGTGAAAAATGTTCCTTTGGTAAGGTTTGTAAAGTTTAAGTCTAAGTACTATTTTGGTCCCTGTCTTTATTTTATTTTTTGTGTAGAGTTGAGGGTGAGATTACTTGATCATATCATAATTACATATTTAACTACATGGCAAACTGCCAAACTATTTTCCACAATAACTGCGTAATTTTCCATTTCCTCAGAAATACCCCAATTTTTGAATTTATCCACTTCCTCACCAAAAGTTGAACAGTCTGGAGGAGAAAACAATGGAACTAATGATTCTGGGGTTTCACGGGAGAGGAGGAGTTGGGGGAAAGGAAGTGATGTTGACCAATCCAGGGACAAGGGAACAAGTGATCCAAAATCAGTGGCAAGGGTGCATGAAAGTCCTGGTAGGGTTTGATCAAGGGCAATATCACCAAGAGAAAGTGGGAAAAGAGGAAAATAAAAGGATACAGAGGAAAGAACTAGGAGCTAAGGAGGCATAAAGATCTAAATATAGATATGCATATATGCAAATATATTTAAGGGTATATATTCATAGGTTTAGTATTAAATTGGCATTCCATGATTCTCACTTTCCCAACACAATTGAAGACAAATGTGGTGAAGAAAGCTGATGGTGCCCAGCTTTCAAAAAATATAGCCTCTGGAGTCTTAAAGGGTTGAAGGTAAGCAAGCAGCCATCTAGTTCAGAGACAAAAAAGCCCACATGGAAGAAGCAAATGAGCCAGTGAGACCAGAGGTGTTGAAGGAATCAGGTATCCAGTACCAAAGAATAAAAAAAAATCATTTTTTTGTGTGCTTACATTCCCTGAAACAATCGCTGAAGACAAATGTGTGTGTGGTAGTCAATTTGGTAGCTGGTGTCAATTTGAGGATCAAGAAAGTAGGGGTAGAGTCTATTCTGACAATCTGGAGATAGTCAATAAGACGTCTATGTGGGTATGGCCTTCACCTGAGAATTCTGGGAAATCTGGTAAGTCCTTTTTGGAGGCGTGAGACACTATCTCTCTTGGTTCACTTCCTTGGAGTCTTTCTACTGACAACACTTGCTACTTGAGAGAATTGATTGACAAGGTTGGCTCCCTGCAAGACATCCCTGAGGAGAAGTCACATAGACCTACCCTGATGCAGCAAGAAACCTGGCCCTAGAGAAGCCCACGTGGAGACTCCTGCAAGCACTGAGGTGCTTACAGCACCACTGGATCCAAAGACTTTCTACCTACTGCCTTGTGATCATTCTGCATTTGGTGCCATTGCATGTGTTTCATGAGTCTGAAGAGGACTTTGTAGATTACCGTTGGACATATGGGCTAATATCAGACTTAAGAGCTTGATCTGGACTGGGCTGGGATGTTTTCTTAATGTACAATTACCCTTTATATAAAACTTGCTCTTATGTACATATGTGTGCTTATGAATTTGCTTCTCTATTCTACCCTGACTAACACGTTATGGTATCTTGCAAGTGGGGTCCTGGAGAAACAAATCATATAAATGGAGAGTAGATGTTTGTTTGACTTGCGCCTCTTAGTATTGTGCATTCTTGGCTAGCCAGAAGTCAGAAGTCAGACATGTCCTTGAAGTTTACTGAGTTGTTTTCTACAAACAACCTGGGAAGCTAAAATTTTGATTATTTTGTTTGTATATTCCTTTATGAAATGGCAAAAGGGAATGTTGCTAATGCATATATTGAGCGCAGGGGTAAAAATGGTCTAAGAATTTAATTTAGTATCTGATTTTTTGCTGTTTATACTGATTTCTTATGCTTATTATTGTAGTTATAAGGGTGTATCGAAATGATTTGGAAAGTATGAGAATAGAGAGCTTGTAAGCCCACTTGCCTCAAGCCATTAATTTAATCTTTAAATGGGTTTAGACCATGCCTAAAAAGAAGGATCTGAGAAGATAAGCCCCATCCAGTACTTTGAAGTACGCAGGATATTTCCATTCCAAGAGATCTGCCTAAAGGCCAGATTGACAGATTGAAGAAAGAGAAACTCTGTTTTTTTTGGAAATCTTTATTCTGAAAATCTTATTTTCAGAAGCCAGACAAAGTCTGGAACCATGAAGAAAATCCCTCTCTAGGACTCAATGTTAAAGGAAGTTTGTGCAGGCTGAAATGCTTGCTAGTTGACCACCTGGATGACTTGTTGAGTGGAAGTGGGAAAAATGCAGTAATAAAGAGACAGGTTGAATCTGGCCAATGACACCTGTGGACCTGATTTACATGGCACTAAAGGAAAAGGATAGAGTGGGTTGACTGGTTTGAAGTTCATTTCCTAGCACCGAGCCCTAGGCTTGTTGAGAATTTGTGATGGGGCCATGGTCTAAGTCAAGATGACCAATGGACCCCCTGATGAGGCTAAGTAAGGCAGCCAGTAGGGTTTTGTAGTTTTCCTTGTATATGTTGTTAAGTTTTTTGGTTAGATATATCCTTAGATATTTCAGTATATTCTTGGCTATTGTGAATGGTACTGCCTTCCTCATCTCCTCTTCCATGGTCTTGTCGGATGTATACAGCAAACAAATCAACTTCTGCTGGTTAATCTTATATCCTGTCACTCTTCCATATTCTTCTATCGCTGTTGGTACTCCAGTTGTGAGGCTTTTGGGATTTTTGATGTACAAAATCAAGTCATCAGCAAATAACAATAATTTCACCTTATCCTCCCCCATTTGGATGCCTTTGATGTCTTTCTGATGTCCTATGTTATTAGCTAGCACCTCCAGTAAAATATTGAATAGCAGTGGGTATGAGGGATATCCTTGTCTTGTCCTCTTTTTCAGTACGATTATTAACTATTAACTCTATTAACTATGATGTTAGCTGTAGACTTTCCATTAATAGCTTGTATTAACTTGAGAAACTGCCCTTCCATTCTATCCTCCAAAGCATCTTAATTAGGAAAGGGTGCTGGATGTTGTTAAATGCTTTTTTAACATTTATTTAACATGTCTCTGTAGATATTATGTGGTTCTTATAGTTTATCTTTTCAACGTGGTGTATAATATTGATGGATTTTCAGATGCTAACCATCCCTGCACCCTGGGATGAATCCTACCTGAATCCTGATGGATTGTGCATATTATATACTTTTGTATTCTATTGACCAATATCTTGTTAAAGATTTTTGCCTTTATGTTCATTAGAGATATCAGCCTATGTTTCTCTATTGCTGTGGGATCCTTTCCCTCTTTGGGTATCAAAGTTATAATGGCTTCATAAAATGAGTTTGGGCATTTTCCATCCTTTTCTTTTCTCTGGAAAACTTTGTGGAGGATCGGTGTTAGCTCCTCCCTGAAAGTTTTGTAGAATTTTTCAGTGAAGCCACCTGGTCCAGGAGCTCTTTTTGTTGGTAGCTTCTTGATAATCATATCTGTTTCTTTTTTTGCTATGGGTTTGTTTAGGTTCTTGACCTCTATCTGGGATAGTCTAGAGAGGGATTATTTTTTCCAGGTATTTGTCCATGTCTTTCACATTGTTGAACTCATAAGAGTACAGCCTTTCATACTATGTTGTGATTATCCTTTTAATTTCATTAGGGTCTGTTGTGATCACACCTGTTTCATTCCTCATCCTGTTTATTGCTGGTTACTCTTTCTTTTCTTTTGTTAGGTTTTCCAGGGGGTCTGTCAATTCTGTCGATCCTGTCAAAGAACCAGGCACATACACACAAACAAGAAAAATTCTCATTTCCTTTGGGTTAATTCTGAATTATAGTGGCCCCATATTACAAAGTAACACCATTGCTTAGAGTTTTCAACACTGTAAATCTTTATGAGAGCAGATAGCTTTGTGTTTCTCCCCCCCCCCACTTGATTATCTTTTGACATATAGTACGATGAAAGAGAAACGTTTTCTCAGTGTATATGGAAATAACTCAAGCCCTGACTTTGTTCAGCATGTTTTTCCCTATTTAATGGAATAAGACATTCACACATAGCAAAAGACTGCAAAATAATTGGAGTTGGGGGGGGGGCAAACTTTTTCAACAGGAGGTCAGTACAGAGAAAACAATCCTCATGTAAAATAATAGGCCTTATGTATACTTTATGTGTTACCATAGGCTCCATCCTATTATTTGAGATGTTATTAGCGGGACCTAACTGGAGCAAAGAGCCCCATATATTCAAGGATCATGATATTTGAGGTTGCCAATCCAAGGTCCTTTCAGCTTTGGGGGCAAACCTGTTTTTAAGGATACACCTCAAAGGTATCTGTTACTGTGTTTTGTATTTCGTCTGAAATAGAGCAGTTGAGATCAGGGTTGGCAGAGGCTTGAGCATCCACTTTCCCTCTACATGGGTTGTACTAGGGGCTATCATCCTTCAAAACCAGGAAAGACTCTGCTTTATGTAGCTTTCTTAGCACACATTTTTCCCAGTAGGCAAGCATCAAGAAATCTGCTTTCAGTTTGAGCACCAAGTGGTGTCACCTCAGAAGGTTTTCTGGTCACAGTGAATTTTTTTGTAAAACAGTTTTGTTCAAACTTTTTTTTGTCTAATAGCCAATTTAAGAGAACCATATGCGACTATGAAATTTTGTTTCCTGATCAGGGAAAAATGCTGCAGAAATGGTTGTGATGTTGAACACAGTTTATTAGGACAGCCTATGGGGGGAAAAACTCAAGTGTATGAGTGGTTTTCTCATTGCAAAAAAGATGAAATATTGATTGATTATAAATCTCCATCTGGATATCTGCCATACTTGACTCATTTCCTTAACAAGAAGTAATAACCTATCTGCTCAGAGGACAGAGAAGGCCTCAAAAAGAATTATTGTTACATTCTTATAGCATAAGCTGCTAATGGCCTGCAACTCTCCTTGCAATATTCCATTTCTCCCAGTTAAGAAAAAATGGCACATATAGGAGAGTTCAAAATTAAGGTCAATTGCCAAGCAGTCATCACTATATACCATGTGGTATCAAATCCTTATAGCATTATGGTACTTATTCATTCCCAAACTCTGTGGTTTTCTGTCTTAAATTAAAAGATGTCTTTTTCTGTATTCCACTAGATCTGGCATAACTAACTTTCCCCATAGTGCAGAGAGACTTATACAGTCATGCTTTTCATTACCGCAATTATTAAGATTTTGAGTACAACCAGTTGAAAATACCATTTCAGTGCAAAACCTTACCAGGCAGGACAATCTGACATCAATGAGAAAAAGGACAAGAATTGAACCTGTAAGCCACTGAAGGACCATTGAGTAGTCTTTACAAAGCAAAATGGATAAAATCAATACAATTATTTTCTTGCTATTTTACATTGTACCTACATCAATTAACACCTGGGTAACACCTCTTATAATAGTTAAGGTTGAATATGTTTAGGGACCCAAGGTTGGTCTGAAGAAGCATAGCTAGTCCCTTTGGGCCCAGACCATCATGACAAAGGAGGGATTTATCCATTCTGTTGTAGTGCAGGTTTAAACTGCCATTGTACTTAAAGCCCAGGATACTTTTTGTTTCTCTTTCTGCCTTTTACTAAGTGGTATCCAGTGGGAACCCTAAACTATTTTTATCTGGTTAGTACTGAATAAATAAGACCCGCCCAGCCACTTAATACATGTCCAGATGTTTCCCTCCCCCAAAGGGAATATATTTTTGTCTATAGAAGTTTTGTATGTCAGTGTTTACTAATCCTCTTTCTATTAGAGATCAGTACTGTTTCAGAAATTGCAGGGACTGTTAGAACTATTGGATTGATCTCTTCAAGTAATATATATGTATACTAACCCTTCTCCAGAACTGACATAACTCACCATCAAGATCACTGATACATTAATTATAGTGAAGGCTCAGATAAATTCCCTAGTGAGAGTTGTTCTTCAGGATCAGTGGGACCTAACTATTCTGTCAGTGGCTGAAAGAATCACTTGTACCATGCTCAAGAAATAATTTGTTTCTGAGTAAACCAAATGGGCCAAATTCAAGAACATAGCCCCCAGTTCTTGGAATGATCAAGAAAACCAAGCCACACATAGCTGGAATTATTTGTCTGAAGTCTGGTCTCGAGGATCCTTCCTAAGCACCTTATTGTTGCTATCACTAGGTGTCATCAAATCAGTTTTAACTCATAGCCACCCTATTTTAATAGAATGAAACACTGGCTTGCACCAACCCCACAATTGTTGCTATTGTTGAGCCTTTGTTGCAGTCACTGTGTCAATCTATCATGTCAATGGTCTACATCTTTATCACTTCCCTTCTGATTTTCCAAGCAGGGAATTGTCTCTCCTAATAATCTGTCAAAAGTATGCGAGACAAAGTCTTGTCTTCTTTGCTTCTGAGGAACATTCTGGCTTTATATCTGCTAAGACAGATCTTTTTGTTCTTTTAACCGTCCATGATATTTTCCCTATTATTTGCCTCTCCATAATTCAAATGCATTGATTCTTCTTTCGTCTCTCTTTGCCTTGTTCTGTTCCCACAACTGCCTCATGATAGATGTACATGTTCCCCATAAGCACAATTAAGTGTCATGTAATTTTCAATCTTCTCAAGGCTATCCATAGTTTATGTTTGTTTTGATCTTTCATGATACAAAAAATCAAATAACTTTGCAGAGTAAACCATTCTGCTATTCTGTGCTTTCAGTAAAGATCCATCAGACTTTAGCAGTGATGTAGCTTGTTCAATGTACTCTTCTGCATCCAAGCTGAATCTCTGGCCATCAATGTATTGCTGCTGCTGCTGTTAAATGATCTTTAGCAAAATGTTACTTAAATGTGGTTTCAATAATGCTGTTCAATAATTTGTGCATTCTATTAAGTCACCCTTTTAAAAAATGGGTACAAATGTGGATGTTTTCCAGGCAGTTGGCCAAGTAGCTGTCTTCCAAATATCTTAGCATATACTTGCGAGTATTTCCAGTGCCTCATAAGCTTGTTGAAAAATTTCTATTGGTGTCCCATCAATTCTTGGAGCCTTGTTTTCAGCTAATAGTTTTTGTAGAATTTAGACTTCTTCCTTCAGTACCATTGGTTCTTTATCATCTGCTATCTCTTGAAATGAGTAAATATTGACTATTTTTTGGAACAGAGTCTCTGTGTAGTTTTTTAATGTCTCTTGCCTCACTCAATATTTTGTCCATAGGATCTCTTATTCTTGAAAATCAAGACTTGGATGTTTTCTTGAGTTCTTTCAGTTTAAGTTTTGATTCTGTCATTAGGTTCATCATGTCAAATCTACTTCTGGGATGCTCTCAACATTCAGATGGGTATACGCAAGATCATATTTTGTCTCGTATGGAATTGTTTTACTATTTTCAGCTTCAACTTTAATTACATGTGATCAATTGATGATCTGCCCCTGATTGCATTTTAACTGCTGATGTTGATATTTGATGATATGTCTTCATGAACTCTTCCCACATATGTAGTCAATTTGATTTCAGTGCATTATTTATAGAGAAGTCCACCTGTAAAATTGTGATTTATGTTGTTAAAAACACTACTGAGGACATGTGGGAACATGAGCAAGAGTGGTGAAGAAAGCTGATGGTGCCCAGCTATCAAAAGATATAGCATCTGGGGTCTTAAAGGCTTGATCATAAACAAGCAGCCATCTAGCTCAGGAGCAACAAAACCCACCATAAAAAGAAGCTCACTTGCCTGTGTGATCATGAGGTGCTGAAACAATCAGGCATCAGGCATCAAAGAACAAAAATCAAAATCAATGACCCAATTAACTCCCTAAGTCGCTGAAGAAAAATGGACACACAGGCAAACAAAAAGATGGTGCCCAGCTACCAAATGATTGAATGTCTAGAGTCTCAAAGACTTGAAGATAACTGAGTTGCCATTCAGCATGGAGACAGCAAAGTCCATGGGGAAGAAGCACACCAGCAAGTGTGATCAAGAGGGTCCAAAGGGAGCAGATATCGAGCATCAAAGAACAGGAATCACTTCATTACGAGTGAGGGGAGGGGCCGGGTGGGAACCTAAGGCCCACTGTTGGATAATTGGCCACCCCTTTACAGGGAAGCCATGGGAAGGAGACAGACTAGTCAGAGTGCAGCCAGGCAGTGATGATGCATACAAGTTTCCTCTAGTTCCTGAGGTCTCCCTACCCCCCAACCATCATGATCCCAACTCTACCTTGCAAATCCGGATGGACTGGAGAAGGTACACTAGTGGAGAGGGGGACTGGAGATATGGGGAAATCAGGATGGATGAGCCCCCTCGGGCCGGTGGTTAGATTGAAACTACCTGATGGGTAGAGAGAAGATGGGGTAGAGACGGAACCAGCTGCAAGGATCTACATATGACCTATCTGGAGGACAGGGGAGTGGGCTGAGGGAGGTGTCGGGCAGGGTAACATGACAGAATAATAATAATAATTTATAAAGTATTGAGGGTTGATGGGGGAGAGAGAGCAGGGGGTCAAGGGAGGGGTTGGAGGAACTAACACCAGGGCCTGGGAGAAAGGGCGGATGTTTGGACAATGATGATGGCAGCGGACGTGCGAGGGTTCTTGTCACAGCATGTTTATTTATGTATTGGAAAAACGATGTACGAGCCCCTAATAAAATGATGTTTAATTAAAAAAAAAAACACTATTTGTGATGAAGCCTTTTGTCTTGCAATATTATGTCATACTGGCTCCAGTTTTGTTTCTAGCTCTAAAGTCATATTTTTCAACTACTGTGCCTTATTCTTTGTTTCCCACTTTTGAATTCCAATTGCCAATAATTATCAATGAAACTTGATTGCATATGTTTCATCCCTTTTCCATTTTGTCACTTTCAGGCTAGCAGCAGTGTGACTACAAATGATTACCTAGCTAACACATTCTAGCTTACCTTTAAGTCTCCTAGATCAGGTAGTTACTATATTCTAGCAGATGTTTTCCTTTCAACCCTTTTTTTAGATAAGTGCTAAATTGATGCTGTCCAAATATATTCCACCACCCTGACATGCAGGAAGCAGTTACAGAAGAATGATATTTTCTCTGAACTTCAAAATTGCATGGTATCAGTTGCAGAAGGTGGTGGTGGTGGCAGGGAGTGATCAACTGGCCAAAAATGGAAAGTGGTGACAATGAAAGGCATCCTAACACAAATCAGAAGTAGAGACACACTTCCCCCATGCCATCTCAGCAAAAAGGAAAGTGGAGGATAAATAAAATTCATTTCCTTATTAATGGAGAAGAAAATGAACGAGTGTGCACATGGCACAGACAGGAGATTCAGACTACCCTCACAATGACTGATTTGACCTTTAGTTTTAGCAGCCTGGTTAAAAGGACACAGCATGAACTCTGGGATACAAGAGTTCACAAACCTAGAAAATTGGGGGAGGGGTCACTATAGAAAGCCAGGCAGTAACGGAAGACTCACTAAAAACTTACCAGTAGTGTAAAAACCTAGGTCTTCCTTCATCCTATGCAGCCCTCAGAATAGCTGGGGGGCTGGTGGTATTCCACACAATGGTATTTCCTAAATGAACTCACTTGGTCTGGTCAAACCTTTTCTCTGATTTTTGTTTAAATGGTGTCCCTGGTCTGAATTCTTTCTTGTAAGTGGAAAAATAACAGAAAGGAGAGGCTCAACACCTGAAATGAGTGAGGATAACATTACCAAAAAGAGTGAAAAGAGAACATATAGAATAGGATTTAATATTCATCACTCATATATCTGAGACACATTTCCAGCTAGTTTAATCTGATATTTAGGAACCCTGTAGAACATAGTAGAAAAATTTCCTTGTAAGTTTCTGTTGTTGTAAATATTTTGGAGAGTGGACATTTTTCTACAGAGGAGTTGCTGGTGGATTCCAACGTTCCACCTTGTGGTTATCCACCCATGCACACCCCATAATGTTCCAAATAAAGAAACAAAAAAGTAGTGCAAAAAGTTCTTTAATTGATTCCTCTAAAGAAGATCTCAAATTATCAATGAGCACTTGTAAAGGTGATCAACAACAGCTATAATCATCTGAGGAATATAAATTAAAACCACAGTGAGATAACTTCTCACCATCTAGAATGGCTGCCATTAAAAATAATTTTATTGGGGGTTAATATGACTCTTATTCACAATCCATACATCCATCCATTGTATGTCAAGCACAATTTGTACATTTATTGACCTCATCATTCTCAAAATATTTGCTTTTTACTTATTTTCCCTCCCTTCTGTCCTGAACCCTTGATAATTTATAAAGTACTATTATTTTGTCATATCTTACACTGTCTCATATCTCCCTTCACCTACTTCCCTGTTGTCCATCTCCTGTGTAGATCTTTATAATCAGTTTCCCCTTTCTACGCTACCTTCCCTATACCCTCAGTATCGTCAATCTCACCACTGGTCGTGAAGAGATCATTTGTCCTGGATTCTGTGTTTCCAGTTCCTATCTATACCACTGTACATCTTCCAGTCTAGCCATATTTTTAATGTAGAATTGGGATCATGATAGTGGGTGGGTGGGGTTGCAGAAGCATTGAAGAACCAGAGGAAAGTTGTATGTTTCATCATTGCTACACTGCACCCTGACTGGCTCATCTCCTCCCTGTAACCCTTTCTGTAAGTCGTTGGCCCGTTACCTACAGATGGACTTTTGGTCCCCAATCTGCACTCCCCCTGATTTGCAATTATATAATTTTTGTTTTTTTGAAGGCTGATGCTTGATCCCTTCAACACCATGTGGTCACTAGTCTGATGTGCTTCTTCCATGTGGGTTTTATTGGTTGTTAGCCAGATGGCTGCTTGTTTACTTTAAGCCTTCAAAGTTTATGTGTAGATACACTCTACCCCACCTTTCCTCCACCCATCTGGTATCTCCACTCTCACTACTGGTGCTGAGGGGTTCATCTGTCTCAGATTCCCAGTATACAAATGGTAATTTTCCATTAAGAAAACATCCCAGCCCAGTCCAGATCAAGGTCATAAGTCCAATATTAGCCCACATATCCAACAGCAATCTACAAAGTCCTCTTCAGACTCACAAAACACATGCAATGGCACCAAATGCAGAATGATCACAAGTCAGTGGGTAGAAAGTCTTCGGATCCAGTAGTGCTGGAAGCACCCCATTGCTTGCAGAAGTCTCCACGTGGGCTTCTCTAGGTCCAGGTTTCTTACTGCATCAGGTGGGTCTATGTGACTTCTCCTCAGGGAAGTCTTGCAGGAAGCTTGCCTTGTCATTCAGTTCTCTCAGATAGTGAGTGTTGTCAATAGAAAGACTCCAAGGAATTGAACCAAGAGAGATAGTGTTTCCTGCCTCCAAAAAGAACTTACCAGATTTTCCAGAATTCTCAGGCGAAGGCCATACCCACAAAGAAGCCTTATTGACTGTCTCCAAATTGACAGGATAGATTCCACCCCTACATTCTTGATCCTGAAATTGACATCAGATTAGGTGTCAGACCAGTCCTTGTCAATTTGACAGTAACTGTATATAATTTTCAAACATTAATGAAATCATATCTGTATCTAACAGGATAAAACTAAAATGCAAACAATTCAGCAAGAGCCACCCTCATTTAAACATAACATTTTATAAGTGAAGAAAGCAAAAATAACCCATGCCTAACAATAGCAGTTAAGTAACACCTACACTTAAATCTTATAATCCAATGAATATATTCCCCCACCTTTGAAAGTTTGCAAGCCAACCACTTCATACATTTATCCTCCAATTTTTGGTATCCAATTTCTATGTTGCCCACTTATTTTGCCCACCTAGTGCTCTGAGGAAACAATCATATTTTTGACATGAGGAATCTTCATTCCATTTGGAACCTTGTGAGTCTGCAACCATAAGCAAAGCCAAACCGGGGCAGGACATCCATAATGTCTGCAGAAATATGCACCAGTTTACAGGATCAAAAATCTTCTCCTCATCTGGTTGGGTTCTAGTCAACTCAATGTGGTCTAGTGAATTCAACAGGAAACTAAAAGAGACCACCACAAATGGAGGAATACCCCATGCTCATGGATTGGAAGACTCAATATAGTAAATATGTCTATCCAACCCAGGGCACTTTATAAGTATAATGCTATTCTGATTCAAATAACTACAACGTTCTTCAGAGAACTAAATGGAGAGACAGACTACCAATTTCATGTGGAAAAGTAAGAAGCCCATAATTAGCAGAAATTTCCTCAAGGAGAAGGACATAGTCAGAGGGCTTGCTTTATCTGACTTTCACTCCTACTACAAAGTCACAGTGGTCCAAAGAGCGTGGTATTGGCATAATGGCATATACACAGATCAGTGGAAAAGAATAGAAAATCCAGAATCAAACCATTAGCATATAACTGATTTTTGACAAGGGCCCAAAAGCACAAAGTGGGAGGGCATGCCCTATTTAACAAATGGTGGTGGGAACAATGGAAATCCACATGTAGAAAATGAAACAGGATGTCTACCCCACCCCATGCACAATTATAAACTCAAGGTGGATCACAGACATGGAAGTAAAACCCCAAATTATCAAAACCATTAGCAGAAGTATCGGGAAAAATCTAAAAACCTTGGCCCAGGGAATGGAAAGGCTAATTGCAGTAGGTCAGGGTACACACACCGGTGAATCTGAAATTGACAAAAGGGATTTACTAAAGATAAAACACCTGTGTGCATCAAAAGACCTTACCAAGTTGGTAATGAGGCAACCCACAGAATGGGAGAGGATTTTTAGCAACCACACAACAGGAAAAGGGCTTATTTCGAAAGCAGCTAACTCTTTGAAGAAATAGGAAAAAGAAGTTTCACAAGGGAGGAGACCCATATGCCCAATAATTATATGATAAAATGTGCCCAATCCTTATCCATCAGAGATATACAGATCAAAACAACCATAAGATAACATGTGAAACCTTTGAGGGTAACCCAAGTCAGGAAAAAAAAAACAGAGCAAAATATGTTGGAAGTGATGTGGGGTAATAAGAATACTCCTACATTGCTGCTGGTCCAGATGACATGTGCAGCCACTATGGAAGCAGTGTGTCAATACTTAATAAAAATGGAAATTGAGCTACCTTATGACCCAGCTATACCTCTACTTGATATATAATCAGAAGAGGTAAGAAATAAACCATGCACTCCAATGTTTATTGCAGCACAATTCACAATCATAAAGAGTTGGAAATAATCTAAATTTCCATCTGTAGATGAATGGATCAGCAAATTCTAGCACATACACACAATGAAGTACTATGCTTCACTCAAAAGCACTGATGAGCACATGAAACACATCTTCTCCTGGGAAGAACTGAAGGAAATCATGCTAAGTGAAGTCAGGGAATCACAAAATAAGAAGTACAGCTTGAGTCTCCTGAGGTAAGTTTAACCAGCACAGTTGGTATAGAAAAGAACCCTCCTATATCATATAGGTAAATGGGAGGAGTTTGGACCAAACCCAAAGAGGTTCATTTTGAGTCCAAGAATATGCTTTGGGGCCAGGATGTATCAACCCATTGGAGTCAACAGGGGAGCACTCCTGGAGTTCAACGAACAGACCTTGACGTATTTATAGTTTTTTCTTTTGTTATTATTATTTTTATTTTTGGGGGGGGGGCATCACTGTCCTCTGGTGGTCGTGGGAGCTATCCAGTGCTGCTCGTGAGAGCTGCCACTGGATTTGAACCGCCAAGCCCATGGGCCGCAGTCCCGCACTCAACCACTTATGCCACCTGGGCTCAGCCTATTTTTATTTTTTAATATATTTTTTCTGGACCTTGGTTTTTTTGTTGTTATTGTTTTGTTTTCGTTGGTCTCTTCATCTTGACATACCTTTTTTTTATACATAATATTATCTCTGCAAGCCTATCTAGATAAGATAGGCTGGATGAACAGTCTGGAGGAGAAAACAATGGGACTGAGGTGGTGTTGACCAACCGAGGGATAAGGGATGATTCAAAATCATTGACAATTTGGGTGTGAGAGAAATGATTTTATCAAGAGTAATGTAACAGAGAGAAATTACTAAAACCCAAATGAAGACTGCGCATGATAGTGGGATAAGAAGAAAGTAAGAGGAAACGGAGGAAGGAACTGCGGTGTAAAGGGCATTTATAGAGGTCTGTGGCAGTCATGTGCTTATGTTAATTTTATAATGGAAATGTAGGGGTGGAGTCTGACCTGTTAATCTGGAGATAGCCATTGAGTAGCCAATGAGGCCTCTGTGTGGGTATGGCTTTCACCTGAGACTCCTGGGAAATTTCACGGTATTTCCCTCGTGAAGATGAGAAGCTGTCTTCCCCAGTTGTTGGGAGTTAGTCTCAGAGATGATTAACCACAGGCAACACAGAATGGCGGCAGCTGGGAGGCTGGAGTAGCCGGTGGAGAGACCACACGGCTTTGCCCTGATGAAGACAGACCTCTGAAGCTGAAGTGGCACGCTGTTGATGGACCTGAGTCCTGGAAGCGAGGAGCCATGGGGAGACCCCTGCCAGCCCCAGAATTCTGCACCCACTGACCTATGACTTCCTGAGGTGAAAGCAGACTTTATAGACTGATTTCAGGCATATGGGTTAATATTGGACTTATGACTGCACTGGACTGGATTGGGATGCCTTCTTAGGGTCACATTTCTTTTGTATATAAACCCTTTTCTTATACCTATATGCGTGTCACTGAAATTTGTTCCTCTAGTCTACCTGGACTATCACATTATGGTACCGAGAGTGAGGTACTAAAGGAACAAATCATAAGATGCAAAGTAGAAGCTTGTTTGACTTCTGCCTCATGGTATTGTTATTTCTTTGGCTAGACAGAAGACAGATATGTCCTTTGAGTTTACTGAGTTATTTTCTGGAAACAATATGAGAAGTTAAAGTTTTGATTATTTTCTTTGGATGCTGTCTTTAGTTATTTCTATATAAAATGAATACTGTTAATGTATATCTTGATTTCAGAGGTGGGGGCTGCCATTTGAGTGTCTCGGAGTCAGTTCTGTTCAGGGACAATGGGTAAGAAGATCAGAATGCTGGACCGAAAGCAGGGATTAGTTTTGATGCCTTTTGAGACCTATTTCAATGTTTTTGTGTAAACAGTAGTTTAGATACGGATAAAGATAAGCTTAATAAGTTCTGACCTTCTGTTCTAAGAATTTAGTTTGATTTCTGATTATGCTGTTTATACTTTTTTTCTTATGCCTTTTATTGTAAATATAAGGATGCATAGAAATATTTATTGGAAAGTCTGGAAAGAGTTTGCAAATCCACTTACCTCAAGCCAAGCATTGACCTCTAGAGGGTTTAGGACTTAGTGTCAAAGACATCTCTAAAGTGATTAACCCCACCTTGAGCTTAAATGGGGTTAGACCACACCTGGAAAAACTTCTTTGAAGAAAGCAGCCCCACCCAGTCTTTGGGAGCACTCAGGATACTTGTAGTCTGAGAGGTCAGACTGACCCGTAAAGAAGGATAGAGTCAATTTCCTTGGAAAATCCTGACTAGTGATTGTCTTCAAAAGTGAAGGAATCTGGAACCATGAAGATAACTCCTCTCTGGGTCTGAATGTTAAAGGAAATGTGTGGCAGGCTGAAATGCTTCTTAGGTGACCACCCAGATTTACTGCTTGTCGGTGAAAGCAGGAGAAATGCGGCAATAAAGAGCCGGGTTGACTTTGGCCACTGACACCCAGGGACTTGGTTCAAAGGAAAAAGGGGAGATGAGAGCGGGTTTACTGGTTTGAAGTTCATGACCTAGCATGGGAGAGCTAGGCATGTTGAGAATTTGTTGGGTCCTTGGTCTAAAGGAAGGTGACCAATGGCCACCGTGGTGAGGCTAAGTAGAAAAGTCCACATTGAGTTTACCAGACCCCAACCACTGAAAGAGAAGCGATTTAAGTCTGTGACCTGGTGCGTATTGTTGCTGACTTTATGGATGGCCTGTCCTGATTTGACTTTGCTAATGGACGCACATTTCACAAGTTTCCAATTGGAAAGAAGATTCTTCACGTTGAAAGATATGATTGTTTCCTTACAGCACTGGGTTGGTGTAAGTGGGCAATATAGACATTGGATACCCAAAATGGGGGAATGAAGGCATGAGGTAGTTTGGCTTGCAAACTCTTATAGGTGGTAGAATATACATTCATAGGATTATAGAATCAAGGTGTAGATATTTTGTAACTACAATTGTAAGGCACAGGATATCTATTGTTTGTTCACTTACAGAATGTTATTTTCAAATGATGGTGATACATGTTGACTTATATGTATTTTAGTTTTATTCTGTTAGATATAAAAATTATTTTATTGTTTATTTGAGGGTTACATATGGTTACAGAGTTATGTGAAAGTATAAAGTTAAAAAGAGGTGGTCTGTGGCAGTCATGTGCTTATGTTAATTTTATAATTGAAATGTAGGGGTGGAGTCTGACCTGTTAATCTGGAGATAGCCATTGAGTAGCCAATGAGGCCTCTGTGTGGGCATGGCTTTCACCTGAGACTTCTGGGAAATCTCGCGGTATTTCCCTCTTGAAGATGAGAAGCTATTTTCCCCAGTTGTTGGAGTTAGTTTCAGAGATGATTAACCACAGGCAACACAGAATAGCGGCGGCTGGGAGGTTGGAGTAGCCGGTGGAGAGACCACACGGCTTTGCCCTGATGAAGACAGACCTCTGAAGCTGGAGTGGCATGCTGTTGATGGATCTGAGCCCTGGAACCGAGGAGCCATGGGGAGACCCCTGCCAGCGCCATAATTCTTCACCCACTGACCTGTGACTTCCTGAGTCTGAAGCAGATTTTATAGACTGATTTCAGGCATATGGGTTAATCTTACACTTATGAATTTACACTGGACTGGATTGGGATGCCTTCTTAGGGTCACATTTCTTTTGTATATAAACCCTTTCCTTATACCTATATGTGTGTCTCTGAAATTTGTTCTTCTAGTCTACCCAAACTAACACAAGGTCATAATGCAGACATATATATATAGGTAAATATATGTATGTATGATGATGGGCAAATAGATGTATGTGCATATACTTATGGGTTAGTATTAAGGCAGCAGATGGACATTGGACTCAAGTACTTCCTCCATGCAAGGATACTTAGTTCTATTAAATTGGCATTCCATGATGCTCACCTTCCTGAGACTATCCCTGAAGACAAATGTGTGCATAAGCTAAAGTGGTGAAGAAAGTTGATTGTGCCCAGCTATCAAAACATATGGCACTTGGAGTCTTAAAGACTTGAAAGTAAACAAGTGGCCATCTAGCTCAGAAGCAACAAAGGCCACATGAAGAAACACACCAGTCTGTGTGACCATGAGATGTTTAGGAGATCAGTTGTCAGGCATCAAAGAACTAAAAATTACATCATTATAAATGAGGGGGAGTACAGATTGGGGACCCAAAGCCCATTGATAGTTGCAGTGACATCCCCTTACAGAAGGGTCATGGAGAGTAGACAAGTCAGTTAAGGTACAGTGTAGCAGCAATGAAATATGCAACTTTCCTCTAGGTCTTAAATATTTTATCCCCCAACCCCTCACTATCGTGATCCCAATTCTACCTTACAAATTCAACTAGACCAGAGCATGTACACTGATACATATAAGGCCTGGAAACGGGGAATTCAGCACAGATAATCCCTCAGGACGTTTGGTGAGAGCGATGATACCTTGAGGGTGGAGGGGAGGTGGAGTAGAAAGGGGGAATCAATTGTAGGGATCTACATAAAACCTCTTCCCTGAGGTATGGACTACAGGGATGTGTGTGAAGGGACACATCAGACAGTGTATGATATGACGTAATAGTGATAATTTGTAAATTATCAATGGTTCATGAGGGAGGGGGAGTGGGGAGTGAGGGGAAGTATGAGGACTTGATTTCAAGGGCTTAAGTAGAAGGAGAATGCTCTGAGAATGATGAAGGCAACAAATGTACAGATGTGCTTTGCATACAATAGATGTATGTTTTGATTGCGATAAGAGTTGTATAAGCCCCCAATAAAATGTTTTTTTTTAAATATCTTCATTGGGTCAGGTTCTGGTGAACTCAATGTCAGATACCTCACTTAGCCTCACAAGAGTGCCCACTGCTAGCTATGCCTTTAGACCATGGACCCCACCACAAATTCTCAACCACCCTAGTCCCCTTGCGCTAGGTCATGGACTTCAAACTAGTTGACCCACTCTCCTCTCCTCCTGTAGTCCCTATGAGCCAGGTCCATGGATGCCATTGGACAGACTCAACCTGCCTCTTCATTGAAGCAATTATATCACTTCCATTCAACATGTGGATCCAAGTGATCACCTAGCAAGCATTTCCACCTGCCCAAAGCCTTTCTTTAAAATTCAGTCCAAGAAAGGAGTTTCTTCATGTTTCCAGATTTTTTCCAGCTTTGGACAGAAACTACTATTTCAAAATTCAAAAAGCCAAAGAGCTCTTTTTTTTCAATGTTTCAACAGCCCCTGGACAAATCTCTTCACCTTTGAATTCCCTGGGCACTCAAGAAACTAGGTAGGGCTTAATTTTTCAGAGCTTTTTTTATAGCATGTCCTACTGCCATTTATGGTTCACAGTCCAAGGCTCAACCACAACTCTACCAAGGCGCCATATACTGCCATATAAAGATTCAATTTTGATGGCTAAACTCCTAAACTCAATCTTATCTAAACTTAATCCTTATCTAAATCATTCAATCAGTGCAAAGTTTGACCTTATGCCTCTGGCTGCCTTGCCTCAAGCTAGTGTGGGACCTTTTTTCAGCCATTTTCTCTAAGCAGCATGGTCTCTGAGAAATTCAAAAGGTGAGTTCTATCCCTGAGCTCAAAATATACATTAATCACATCCATTCTCAACATTTTAAACAGGAATATCCAAAGACAGCAGCTAAACAAGATAACAAAAACTTTAACTTCATATTCTGTCCAGAGAACAACAAGGTAAACTGACCTCTGGCTAGTCAAAAAAGAAAAACTACTATGAGACAGAGGTCATACAAGCATCCCCTCTCCATCTTTATGATTAATTTCTTTAGTAACTCCTTCCCATAATGCACCATAATGCACTAGTCTAAGAAGACTAGAGAAGCAAGTGCAGGGAGACTCCTATGTGTATAAAAAAGCTTTATATAAAGAGCAATTGTGTATAAAGAAAACATCCCAGCCCAGTACAGATCAAATCCATAAGTCTGATATTAGCCCATATGTCCCATATCAATGTATAAATTTCCTCTTCAGACTCATGCACCACATGCAATGGCGTCAAATGTAGGAATATCACAGGCCAATGGGTGGAACATTTTGTGGATCAAGTAGCAGTGAAAGCATCTCAGCACTGGCAGGAGTCTCCACCTATCTTCTCCATCTCCAGGGCTCCATGTGTCTTGTCACCAGGAACACGAAACAGAGAGTATGTTTCCATTGCCTCCATATGATGTCATCAAGTTGCGATCTGATTGACAGTCTAGATTCTACCCCTCTGCCAAGTTGACACCAGTTTATAAAACTACCACAAGCAAGAAAAATAAGAAATGGAGGCAGAATAGCAGAAGAATTAAGAGGGAAAAAAAGGAAAAGGAAGTTAAAAGGATAAAAGGAAACAAACTAAAAAAAGGAATTGCTTGTTTAGAAACAAGCTTGTCTGAAGGGCGGCTTGCACATGGGAGGTAATAGAAGGAAGAAAATAGAAGAAAAAAGACAGTGAGAGGGAGAACTGCATGGAGCCAGATACACTGGATCAGGCACGAATAGGGGAAGCCAGGAGATGGGGGTGCATACAGAAAGGAACAAAGAAGGGAAAAGAGTAAAAGCATTTCCTGAAAGGGGATTCACTGATGGATGACAAACATACAATGGAGTGTGTTGGGTGGGTGAGTATTTTAGCAATGTCATAGTAGGGTAGACATCTTCACTCAGAGTAAGCAGGAGGTGGGTGCCCCTCAGCTGAGCAGCTGCTAAATCCGCTGTCCATGCAGGTTCATCAAAGACTGTAAAGATAGGATCTGCAGCTTGGAAAGGGGAAGAGTATAGAACCAGGAAAGAAGTGCTTTGCATTGAGCAATAGGAGGCTATATGGATGAACAAAGAAATTTCTATCATAATGCAAATTTGATGGTAAGAGTAGCAGCAAAAATCAGTAAGTATATAGTTTCACAAGGCAAAGGGAAGACCAAGCAGAAAGGGATTGTCAGTAGAGAAAGTGAAAAGTGTAACCAAACAATCAATAATAATAATAATAATGACATATTGCTATTCTTGTTTGGTACCACGGAATTGGTTACAACCCATACTGACCCTCTGCACAAAAGGACAAAAACCACATGTTTCTGCACCAACCCCACAATTCTTCCTATGCATTAGCCCATTGTTGCAGTCACCTTATCAATGTATCTCATTAAGGAACCTTATTTTTCAATGTCCCTCTACTCTCCCAAGTACGTTGTCTTCTTCAGGCACTGGTGTATCCTGATGACACATCCAAACTATGTAAGTCAAAGGTTCACCATCTTTGTTTCCAAGGAACTTTTTAGCCATAAGTCTGCTAAGACACTTTGGTTTGTCTTTTTAGCAGTCCATTGAACTTTCAACATTCCAGTACCACAATTCAAATGCATCAATTCTTCTTCAGTCTTCTTTATTCAATGTCCAATATCATGTATATGAGGCAATGGAAAATACCATAGCTTGGATCAGGCCCACTTCAGTCCTCAATGTTTCATCTTTGTTTTTTAATGATGTCTTGTGCACCAGGTTTATCTAGTGTAACATGGCCTTTGCTCTTGAATGATGCTTCTATAAACATTGATTGTGGATTCAAGTCAGTCAAAATCATTGACAACTTCAACTTTTTCTCCATTTATCATAATGTTACTTATTGCAACAGTTGTGAGGATTTTGGTTTTCTTTACATTGAGTTGTAATCCATATAGAAGACTGGAATCCTTGACCTCCACCAGCAAATGCTACAAGCCTTCCCCACTTTCAGCTAGCAAGGTTATATTATCTGTATTTCTCAAGTTGTTAACAAGGCTTCCTCCCATCCTGATGTCATTCTTCTTCATATAAGTCAGTATCTCTGAAAATTTGCTCCACATACAGATTGAATAAGTATGGTGAGGGGAAATAATGCTGTCACACATTTCCTGGTTTTAAACCAGGTTGTATGTTCTTGTTCTATTCCTACAACTGACCCTTATTTCCAAATGTACACAATGAAGTGTTCTGGAGTTCCCATTCTTCTCAAAGTTTTCCATAGTTCATTATGTTTTATTATGGTCCACACAGTCAAATGCCTTTGCAAAGTCAGTAAAAATAAGCATAATTCTGGTATGTTCTTCTTTCAGCGAAGACTCATTTGATATCAGTGACGCTATTCCTTTTTCACATCCTCTTCTGGATCCAGCCAAAATGTCTGGCACTTTCTGTCAATGTACCACTGCAATCATTGCTAGAAGATCTTTAGCAACATTCTACTTGTGTGTATGATCAATGATAATGTTCTATAGTTTGAACATTCTGTTGAGTGATCTTTATTTGTAATGGACGCAAGGATAGATCTCGTCCAGTCATTTGGCTAACTAGCTATCTTCCAAATTTCTTGGTATAGACAAATGAGCAGTTCTTCATTAGCTTGTTAAAACATTTTAATTGGTATTGCATTAATTCCTGAAGGTTTTTGACAATACATTCAGTTATGCTTGAAATTTTTTTTTCAGCTCCATTCATTCTTGCTCCTATGCTACCTTCTGAAATGGGGGGCTGTTGACCAGATCTATTCAGTGTTTCTGTGTATACATCCCATCTTCTCTTGATACTTCTTGCAACATTCACTATTTTGGCTATAGAATCTTTCAATACTACAACTTGAGGCTTGAATATTTTCTTGAGGTTTTTTCCTTTTTGCTAAGCATCTTTTTTCTCAGTTGTTCTTCTAATTTGAGATATTTATATATTTCACTATAATATTTGGCTTTATCTTCTTGAGCTGCCTTATGAAAGTTTCTATTCAACTCTAACTTCATCTATCTTCCCATTTGCTTTAACTAATGTATTAAGTGGAAATTTGAGTCTTTTCTGATATCCACATTAAGCCTTTCTTATCTCTTTATGACAATCTTTTGCTTTCTTCATTAATGATGGTTTTGATGTCCTCCCACAGTTCAGATCTTCTGACATTAGTGCTAAATGCACCAATATGTTCATGAGATGTTCCCAAAATTTAGGTGGGATGAATTCAGTGTAATATTTTGACTCTTATTTACTTGTTTAAATTTTCTTCAGCTTTATCCTGAACTTACATATGAATAATTGAGGATCTGTTCAAAAGTTTTCCTTTTGGGACCTCTCCTGGTTGGGGTTCTTTCAGCTTCCTGGATAGTTATCTTTTTATCCTTTATGCATTGAGGAAAGTTTTCTTGCAGGACTTCGTGGACCTTTCTCTCTGTGAGTCTGTTTGTTTCTTCCCCTTCTTGAATCTGTTATTTGCTCTTCTTGTTGATAGGAGTCCATAGATTTGTTCTTAAGATCACTAATTCAGGTTTCCATCTTTTCAGTTTTGTTTCTCTCTCTTTGTACATAGAATTGTGTAATTATCGTATTGTAGAATTCATTTTTTGTGTTTCTGTTTGGAATTTTTCATTTACAGAATGTAGAGAATTTTCTATTTTTTCACTTTTATCTTCAAGGTCTTTCATAATCTGTTGTATTAGTACAGGCATCATACTTTTTCTTTCTTTTCTGGTAATTCCAGAGTCTGCTCAATTTCAGGCATTTCATTTTAGCCTGGCTAATGTTTGATTAGTTGTGTTTGTTTCTCTTGTCTTTTTGTTTGACTGGATATCTTCCATTGCTTGGGTCAACAAACAAGTTGAGGTTCATGTTGGGTTTGTAGACTGTCTAGAGAAGTGTTTCTCAACCTATGGGTCATGACTGTTTTGGGGGTTGAATGACCCTTTCACAAGGGTTGCCCAATTCATAAAGTAGCAAAATTGCAGTTGTGAAGCAGCAATGAGAATAATTTTATGTTTGAGGAGTCACCACAACATGAGGCATTACATTAAAGGGTTGTGACATTAGGAAGTTAAGAACTACTGATCTAGAGGCTAGGTGATATGGTTTAAATTCCAGGGGACTAACTAAATCTCTTGGTCTGTGAGATCAACTCCCTTTCCCCTGTCTCTTAGCACTCTACTTGTATTGTTATGCTGATCCCTTGCCAGTGGGCTAGGTGAGTGTTCTTTGAAAACAAAACAGATTGGGGAAGCAAAGCCCATCAATAGGTGAAGTGACATCCCTTTACAGAGGGGTTGCAGGGAGGAGATGAGCCAGTCAAGGTGCAATGTAGTAACAATTAAATATGCAACTTTGCTCTAGTTCTCAAATGCTTCCTCCCAACCACTATCATGATCCCAATTCTACCTGACAAATCCAGCTAGACCAGGTGATGTACACTGGAGCCAGAAACAGGGGGGATTTAGGATAGATGATCTCTTCAGGATCAGTGGTGGGAGTGGTGATACCAGGAGGGTGGTGGGAGGGTGAAATAGAAAGGGGGAAACAATTTCAGGGATCTACATATAACCTCCTCTCTGGGATATGGACAACAAAGAAATGAGTGAAGGGGTACATCAGACAATGTACGATATGAAAAATAATAACAACTTGTAAATTATTAATTGTTCATGGGGAGGAGATGTGGGGAAGGAGCAGAAATATGGGGAGATGATCCTGGAGGCCTAAGTGGAGAAACGATCTTTTGAGAGTGATGATGTCAACAAGTGTGCAAATGTGGTCTGCATAAAATTGACGTATGCATTGATCATGATGGGAGTTGTATATAATAAACAATAAAATGATTTTTAAAAAAAGGAAAAGAAGCCTGTGAACGAGAGTGCTTTCGGGGGAGGTAAAATGGGTCTTTCAAAATTGTACCTGAGGGACTGGGATTAGTCATGCAGAATGGGTCTGGAGTTACCCTGTCATGTGTGGAAAACTAATTAATTCATTACTTACACCTACTCTAGACTTCTCTGTAGAAGTAACCTGATGTGGTTTAGTAAGCTGTTGCTATTGGGGAGGTAGGACTGAAAAGTGATCACAAAGGACTCTTGTTTATATCTGCCCCAATTTGCGCACAGCTATGTCCCTGCATGCTAGGTGGGTCAGCCATTTATGTAACTCTGGGACCAACAGAAGTCAATTGTGCATGTTGGGGAGGTGTGGTCCTCTGGCTTGTGCTGATGGCTAATGGTAACAGGAAATCTTTGTGCAGGTGTTGCTGCTGTTATGTGCGGCTATGTATACTTATGCGGAGAATCTCACTGCCTAGAACTATAGGATATCCCTCTCTGTGGTCCCATGTGGTGGTCTCTGCAAAGTCTTTCTCATGGTTTCTTCTTAGTCGCCTTCTTTTCCCAATTCATTTCTTATGACTTTAAATTTTCCTAGCCTCACAATTTGTATACTTCACCTTCTAGTAATAGGAGATATTTTCACCTGTTTTTTAAAATTTTTAAGTCTGTCCTATTAGCAAATGAGGTCTTTACTCTCACAGACTTCTCCTTTCAGTCATTATGTTCAATTATACTTTGGGAAGACAGTTCTTCAGGCCCATTATGCCTTCTTTAGCTGAAAATATTTTGATGCTATGCATAAGTTTTTTGGCAGCTAATTCCTCTGAAGTAAATAGCCAATTCCTTCTTTGTTGTCTGTTCATAGTCTGGACATTCCACTGAAACCTGTTCATTTTAAATGACCCTGTTTGTATCTGAAATACCAGTGCCAAAACTTCCAGTATCATAGCATCATAGCAACACACAAGCCACCACACTATGACAAACTGACAGTCAAGTGGTGGGGCTGTAATTATGGGTTCAGACATAAAAACAATAGTGAAGATGGCTCAGGACTGGGAAGTAATTCATTCTGCTTTATGCAGGATCCTACGCATTGATCATGGAACCAACTGAATGTCACCTAATAACAATATCCTGATTTCCATAAGCAACCTTTAATATTTGAGCAAAATGGTGGTTCTCTGTCCTTCTAAGTCAATACAAATAGCAACAAATTTTTGGCCTATATGAGGGACTACTTATTTGAAAAAAAATAACACAAAAAATAGCTAAACAGCAAAATCAGAAGCAAAAATAAAAGCCATTCTTCATTAGCATAAGCTTTTCATAATGATTGAAATGAAAAACGCTTATCAATGGCTTTGCCTGACTCTACTGAGAAAAATAGTGCTAGAATACATATAACAGTAATCACTTTCTATATCACATGCCATGTACACCAATATTGTCTGCTTTTGAAAAAGTTTACAAAATACTCATTTAGCTTTTTGAGGGTAATTCTTGAAATTAATATTGCAGCTGGCTGTACAAGTTGTTTGATAATGTGATCACCTCTTATTTGTATATGGATTTGATATTTGTATATGCCAAGATAATTTTGTCCCTTCTCTAAATTTGCACAATATATATTGCTTTTCAAGGCATTTATCTTGGGAAAAGGTGATTGGTTTACAAGTTGGCTTTATATAAAATTTATTAAAGTGGCTTCATGTTGGTACTTGACAAAATGTATAACAGCACACTTGGAAGTAAGAGAGAATGGATTACCACTTTAATAAAGTACAGTTTTTATATATTTATATTACTTTTGTTTAAACCTTTTCTTTGAGGCTGCTTAAGTGATACCATCAGTGGTTCATATCACAGATAGCACAGTAGTTAATTATTCACTGCTAACCAAAAGGTTAGTGAAGTCTTCTCTGCTGAAGTGGTTTTTAAGATGTACATAGATGTTAGGCAGACTATCTTATAGCTTAGGGGACTGAATTAGAAGAATACTTGTCCTGGGAGCAGTGGTCTGCCTGCATCTTTTTGTTTTGTAGATTTGGTGAGAGTGAGATGACTATTCTGTTGCTGGCATACAAAATTAATCATCCCTGGTGGGGTAGTGGCTACTCAAGCGGCTGCAATCACGTGGTTGGCATTTGGAAACCACCAGCAGCCTATCATGAGAAAGGCTGGGTTATCTACTCCTATAAACAGTTACAGACTCAGGAACACAAAGGGGTGTGACTATTAGTCACCACTGACTAGATTGCAGGGAGTTTGGTCTAGTTTGGCATATAAAATTGTGCTAAGTTACCCCAATCCAACAGAAACTCTCACCAGAGTGATAAGGAAATCTTAAAGAAAATTCAATTCAAGATGGGGGAATGGGGCCTGTATGTCTCAGAAAAGGCTATTATTATCTAACTTGGTAGGAAAATGAGAAGAAGCAACGACATTGAGAAACAAACAAGCAACAACAACAAAATGCTTAAAAATACTTATTTGAAACCCCAGAGGAGAGTATACCTGATATTAGGTTCCTAATTGGACACTTTTGACCTAGTTTCTAAATATCCTTATTGTTCCTGTCTATGTACTATAGACTACTGAGACTTTTGACTGTTCTTCTGAAGTGTAAAACATCCTTCATAGGCCACCCCAGAAGGCCTTTATGTGGAAACCCCACTATGTGAACTGGACTTTACTTCAAACTCACCTGTAGCCACTGGACTTAAGGTAAAAACTTTTTAATGTGAGAAGCAGCTATATCTACTAACGCAAGGGCATAAAACTGGTGGATGTTGGGATTTGGTTAGAATCTCTTTCCTTGAGGATCCCCAATGAATGATGCCTAGAACTACTACACACTTGCTATTTTAATGTCCTTCTTACTTCATTATGACATGTATCAATCTGGTAGGAATATCTCTGCTATTGTTAATGAATATCATTGGAAGATTTTTCCTATTATTAACTTCCATTGTTTGTATGAATAAGTCATACCACTAAATAATCACCCATTTATATATTTCTTTTCATAGCTGGCCTATACTTGTATAGTTTCCTTTTCTCAAAAGTATTTTAAATTCTATACAATTGGCTAAACTAATAAGCTATCAATGTGAGATGGTTGCACATTAAGCTGCTAACTGCAAGGTCAGCAATTTGAACCACCAATTATCTCCATAAAGGATGGATGAAATTTTCTACTCCTATGAAGATTTTCAGGCTCAGAGACTCACAGGGGAAGGTCGTTCCTAACCTAGCACATCATTATGAGTCAGAATCATCTTGATAGCAGTGGAAGTGCTGTGCCAAGGGATGATTGATAATGTTGTCTAACATAAAATGACAACGATATCTCTAAGGTGAACAAGAAACATACTCATATATAATGAATAGGTGCAAGGATAAATGGATTTGGGGCTTGCACTTAATTTTAGCCCAAATATAAGCACAATGAGTTCTTATGACATGGCCCTGTTTGATGATACCTTATGAAGATATGTATGCTACAGTACAGTGTGGTTAAGGAAGTAGATAGTGCCCAGTTATGAGAAAGAATAGCATCTGGGGTCTTGAAGGATTGTTTACAAACAAGCAGCTATCTAATTGATGCATCAACTAAGACCACATGGAGGAATCACTGTATGATCTGAGGATTATAGATAGTATAATACAAATATAAATGAAGTAATGGTATCAGAGCTTGAATTGTGAACAATTGGTTTGCAGAAAGCTATGGATGACAGTAAAAGGCCCAAGTCTAAATGCAGAATCCACACATGGATTAAGCCTCTAGTGAATTCACTCTGATTATAGTTGAGGGCTGTGCATAGCTCATAGTTGAGGACTGTGAGTAGCTCACTTATCAGACAGAAAGCATTTCAAAGTTGATTGTGGCAGTCATAGGTCAAGATGCAATATCTTTTCATATGATTTCCTTTCTGACTCATTTTAGAATTGTTTCAGTGTTTTAAAGGTGAAGGGGAAATACACGTGGATTAAGTTCCTATTGAATCCCCTATGACCATGGACCAAGGATGTGAATAGGCTTGCTATCTTGCAGAATATGTCGTAAAGTGGATTGCTTCTGATTCAGTTAGATTGAAATTTAGCACCCCTATTATTTCACCTTCCTTGCTTAGATTTGATCTAGCTTTCATGATTTTCTGCTTTTTTTTCAATTGAGGATTTTTTGTTTGTTTGTTTGTTGTTGTTTTTGAGCATCACTGCTCTCCAGTGGTGGGAGTAGGAGGCCCAGCCCCACTGCTGGAATTGAACCTCCGTCCCAGTGGGCCGCAATCCCACGCACAACCACTACGCCACCGGGGCTCAGTCCTCAATTGAGGATTTTTATCTGCTTCACTTTGTTAATGGTTGTTAAAAATGTTTTGCCATATATGAATTGCAGGATAGGTAAGTCTGTAGAGACAGTAGTGACTGGATTAATGATTTTTTGATGGTATAGCAGGGTAGATGGGGAAGTGGGGTAGTAATAATGATGAGTGCAAGAATGATGAAAATGTTCTAAAACTCTTTGTGCTGATGATGATTACAACTGTTCTTGATGTGATTGAACTGTTGAATTGCATGGTATATGAATTATAGGCCAATAAAACTGTTTAAATGTTAGTGATATGAATTTGCCAGCTATTCTGCAGAAGAAAAATGAAGTACTCTACTTCTGCAAAAATTAAGATAAGGTATTGGCAACCATAAGGAACATTTCTACTCTGTCCCACTGGGTTGCTTTCAGCTGGAATAAACTCAAATGTCAGCAGGTAAATTTTGATGTTTTGGTAAATGATAGCAATACACTGTCAAATTCATTTGTATTATGCAAAACATTTTAATTCTATATTTGTACTTTGGTCTTATTATTTGCATTCACTTTTTACTATATTGTAGCTTTTATGTTACTCTTTGCATTTTATCTTTGCCCTTCCCAGTTTATAGTGGCCATCAACCTTTCTTGATTCATGGCCTTCTTTCCCCATTTTCTAAATTAGCCCCAAAATATAAATCCTTCTCATCATGCCATCTCTTGCATTCTCCATCTTCTGCCTCCCTCTTCCACTTATGAGGATCCTTTTGACTACATTAGGTCCGCCTACCGAATTCAGGACCATCTTTCTACCTCAGTTGATTTGTAATCTTAATTCTGTCTGTATTCTTAGTCCCTCCTTGTCATGTAAAATAACATGTTCTAGGTTCCAAGATTAACATGTGAACATCTATGGAAGACCATTGTTTTGGGCAACACATTACTTGTACATTTGAATGGACTATTGAGATCGTGATACATTTTCAATCTGATATCAGAAGGAGAGAAAAGAAAAATTTTAGTTGACAACTTAATTGATTCATAAATCTGGCATTCATTTCCTCTGACCCAAAGACCAATGATTATCTCTAAAATGCACTTTCATGGGCTTTTTTAACTTGGCTAGAACTTTCAAATTCATTTCCTTTCTGTTTCTAGTAGCATATACTAACCTTTTTGCCTTCCCATACAGCAAAAACCTTACTAAGAAGAACCACATAGAGTGAATCTTTTTATTATGGTTTCTTTGATTCCTAAAAATCATTTACTCATTTATTTAGCAAATATTATCTTATTTTTCATTTGCAAATCATTCACTATGTGATTCTAAAGACAAATATTTTAACACAATCAAAATGCCATCATCACAACAAAACCATATTTCTTTAATATCGGTATACTGTCTAAATTTCCCTAATTGTCTCAAATTTTAAATAACTTATTTCTGGTCTGCTGAAATAAGTGTTCCTTACCCCGCATAGTCCAGTATTCTGACATTATAGATTACCATATTATTCAGACCATAAGACGCACTTTTTCCCCCTAAAATGTGTGTGTGTGGGGGGGAAACGAGGGTACATCTTATGGTCCAAAGGTGAGGTACCGCAGAACATTTTAGTATACTGGTAATATTTGGTTCAGAATTATTTTTTCTTGTTTTCCAGCACTGAAAACTGGATCTGTCTTAGGTCAGTTGTGTCTTGTGGTCTGAAAAATTATGGTGTTAAAAATAGCTATGAAATGTAGACTAGAGTCAGCTTTAAGAGGGTCACTAAAAAAAAGTCAAATTGATTGCTTCCTGGCCTATAAGAATTTATTTTATACAGAGTGGCAAGTTATACAATGCACAACCTGAACAGCTATACACTGAATTTTTCTCTTCATTTCCCTCCTCTCCAACTCCTTTCCTCTACAATGGAGAAACCAGAAGTAGTCAGGAGAGGGAAGAAGTTTGTTTTAAGAACATGATGGGACAAAATAAAGGCAGTCATTAGCCATCTAAACATAATTAAGAACTGGAAGAAGGGAAAAAAATAATATTGAATGAAGTCAATAATTTTATTATTATACTTGTAAGGGCATATTAATTATTAAATGTGATTTTTCTTACAACTGGATATGAGCAAAGTTTTTATTATAAAAAGATTAGCAGATAAACTATTAACAGATAAACTATTTTTTCCAATACTAGGAAAAGAATTATCCTGATATAATAGCTTCAAATGTGTAAAATGGGGAAAATTGGATTATTGTAAATTATGGTTATCAAGAAATTTAGATGATGGATGAATACTTAATGACATTAAATAAATATTTCTTTGTTGCAATAATGGAATTTTGGTTATATTAAAAATATTTGACTTTAGAATCACATATGGAAGAATATACAAATAAAATTTATCATCAAAAATTAAATTTCAAACACATAAATGATATGGTGGCCTAATGATAGTTACAAATTTGTTGATATCCTTCCCATGAAGATAAAGGGTCAATGTGTACTTTACTTGAATTTGGGGCGAGGATGTTATAACTACTGTGACCAATAGAATATGTTGGAAGTGACATCTTATCACTTTCTAGGCATAATCTTTTTTTTTTTAGGCATCACTGCCTTCTGGTGGTGGGTGTAGGAGGTCCAGCCTTTGCTCCTGGGAGCTGGAATTGAACCTCCAACCCAGTGGGCCGCAGTCCCGCGCACAACCACTACGCCACCGGAGCTCAGCCTCTAGGCATAATCTTAAGAGATTGTCAGATTTAAGTTACGGTGTTATGTCTTGGAATACTTGGACTTGTAACTCTGGGCTCCCAAGTAAGATGTCAGATTATCTTTCTGGAGAGGCCATGTGGAGAAGACTAAAATATTCTGCACATTACTGCCAGAAGATCTTTGCTTAAAATAAAGATGACCATGCCACGTCACTGCTAAAAATTAATCATTTTTTTTTCATTATTATACTTAAGATGGCAAATATTATTTACTAGACCTGGAATGTCTTCCCCTCCCCCTTTTTTATTATTCTTCCTTTATAAAAAGAAAATTGGTTCCCTGACCTTTCTACCTAGGTCAAATAAATTTTTATATGCACGAAGGACATCATACTTTGCTACTCTAAATAAATTTGTATTTTATATAATTTAGATAATTTGCTATATATTTTTATGGTTATTTTACTAATATATGTCTCATTTTCTAGAATTTCCATGAATAAAGTATTTATGCTTGATTGAATATGTTGCATTAGTTCATATCCACCTAATGTAAAGCCTGGCAGACATATTGTGAATAAATACCTGTTGCAAGAGTGAATTAATTAATCAATGGTTAAATGAATGAATATAACTAGAGATAAACTTAATGCCCCTTGCGGAATATCCTAACATCTGAATTGATATGGTTTGAATAAATGGGGTATTTCATTACCATTGCAAATCAATAAGTGCAGACCAATTTATAATCAGTTATCTAAATGTTCCTGCCCATCCCCATTCAAATAAAAATTGTATCAGAACCTAGTGCTGATTAGGAGACCAAGTCACCAGAGCAAACCAGTAGGGAACAATAAACCAATAGGTGAAAAATGCATTCGAAGGATGTAACCTTTGAGTGGTCAAAACATCACTAAACTAATGTGAAGAAAATAGCAAATAATCCAAAGAACCAAGCTTTATAAATTGATACTATTTATATTAAATATTCCGTAGAGTTTTTATATGTCAATGAGTACACATAGGAATCAGAAGAACTTTTACATCAGAATTTTGGGGTGCAGCACTTGCCACTAGAATTTTTTAAAGCTTCTTTGATAATTATAATGGGTAGCCAGACAAGGAAACAATTTTGATAGGCTAAGAAGGATTAGATATAACAAAGGCAGAAGGTACATGCAGAGGAATGTCCACCTGAAAGTTTTGTCAAACTGTGTGCTATGGGGCTTTATGGAGCTAATTAAAATACCTGGTTGTTGAAGGAAATGGATATAAATATAAGAAAGATTAAAATGCTCTGTTTGAGAATGGTGATGTCAGCAAATGTACAAATGTGCTTTGCATACAATAGATGTATGTGTTGTGATTAGAAATGTGTGAGGCCCCAATAAAATGATTTTTTTAAATGCTCAGTTTAGAATGACCCTTATGACAAAAATCTAAATCTTGCTATTTCCTACACCTCAACCCCTCCCTGCTCAGCTAAAGGAAATACTTGCTGCAGTCAAAATGAGTCAGTGGCAGATTTAATATCTTCTGACTTCAAATTTGTGCACTTTACCATGACCTATAGCCTTCCTGGGTCACAATTTAATACTAACTTTAAGAGGCTGTCAGTTCTTAAATGTACTATTAATGCATTCAGGGCTTTGCCCAATTCTCTTTCCAAACATGCCTATGGGCTTCAAATCTTTATCTTAAATACTGCTCTTTCAAAGCTCTATTACATAATCAGTTCAGCAATAAACCTTTCAAGTTAAATGGCTTTTAGTCAAAGCAAATCTTTTGGACATGTTTTCCTGCCAAAACTCATGACTCCTGCCTGTCTCATCTGATGGACATAACAATAAATTTGTTTTGCTGAATGCCAGAAGTAGGCTGAGGCCAAGGCACTTGGTTGCTGGTAAAGAAGTTGAGAGTTGAGTATAATCAACAATCATTTTCCTACTGCATCTTTCACTCATTGTGAAGACTATAGATATTCTCTACTCCTGTCTAACCTGCCATTAGCACAATCCATTGCCATTTAGTTAATTTTGACTCATACCGATCCTATAGAAAAAAAAAAAGTCAAATTGCTCTCTGATGTTTCTGAGGCTTTTAGTCTTTCCTAAGAGAGGCTGTTAGATTTGGATTACTGTTTAAACTACAACTGAATGCTTTAAACAATATAGGCCTAAAAGAGGATTGACCATACCCCACAAAATTTACTGGTACCTGAAATTTGCTCATTATTTTTTTCTGCCAGCTGAATTTCTTTCTTTACTTATCTAGTCCTGCTTTTTATAACTTGTCCAGTATTTATTGATTTATGCTTTGATGTATATATATATATATATTATATGTATTCCTATTCTTAAGTGTAATTTAACTTTGTTGAGCTTTTCAAAAACTACTTATTCTTCTGGCAACATCTTCATTATCCAAGTCCCAATATGCCCTTTCTCAGGCTAGATTACATCTCCTTGGTCTATTATTGCTTCTCCTAAACCATGAGCTGGGTCTGACATGCAAAATGAAGTGTGTCTGTCTTCTTGACACTTATTCACACTTAAAGGAAGAATTGATTTTGCAGATTGCAGGCAAAGGTTTATGCCCAGTCTTAGGTTATCTCTTGGCTGGCAGTATTACTCCATGGTAGAATGTACAAGCAATGGAAGAAAGTACAGTTTTACTATTACCATTGCCTTAGTTTCAGGGCCCTGGTGGCTTAGTGGGTACACATTGGGTTGAGATCCATATGGTTGGCAGTTCAGAACTACAAACCTCTCTGAGGGAGAAAGGTGTCTGTTTGTTTGTTTTTTTTCTACTTTCATTAACAGTTGGTGTCTCAGAAATTCACAGTGGGCAATTTTACCCAGACCCATATGGTCCCTGTGAGTCAGCATCAACTCAAAAGCAATGTATTTAACTTCAGTAGATTCAGAGCTTATTCACCATCATTATTTTTTCTGCATCTGCCCTACTTGCATTGTTGGGTTATGTGTTGGTACACAATTTCCCAATAGAGCTTCAAAGAAATGAGCTCCACCAGTTTAAAATGTCTTGATTATATTACACACAAAAAATAGTCTTCCATCCTAAATACCAAGGCGACAAAGAAAAATGAACAGGTATATTCATCAGAGACTATTGGGAGGCCAGCGCAGTTGAGATACTAAAACAGGATGTAAGATAATTCCATCCCCTTCTTTTTGTTTTGAAGATTTCTCAGGCTTACCAAGACACAGCCAAAATGACATCATCTCTAATTAATCTCTGTTAGACAAAGTTGACTAAAGAAACAAATCCAGGGACACTCATATATGTGTAACAGTGTGCTGTATATCAAGAAGTAATTATATACCACGCCCAGGTCATATCAAGTCCATTAAGTGCAATACTAGTCCACAAGTCTGGTACTAGTCTATAAATCCCTCTTCAGACACACTGCCACATGCAACAATGCAAAATAGAGTAAGATCACAGGCCAGTGGGTGTAAAATCTTGTGGCTCCAACAGCAGTGGCTGCATCACAGGACTTGCACATCCCAGCATGGTTTCTCAACAGGAAAGTGAAGACAGAGAACGTGGGCTGCCCCTGTGAGCCATTTATCGTGGTCACCCTCCAATAAAGCTCTGACCTGGTTGACAGGCTAACCACCACACACGTGTTCCTACAGAAGTCATGTTGCCACAAAATCCTATCATCACTCACTTCTTCACTTTTATATCTTCAAGTTGACTTGAAATTATGTAACTACCACAACCTCTTTCATATTTCTAATGGCATATCTCTTCTAGTATAATATAGAGCTAGACCCAAAACTCTTGTTTGGCTACAAGAGATGAGAAAATATTAGTGATAATAACTAACTCTCATGTACCACTCACAATAGCACAGGCACTGAACTAAACGTTTTACATGTGCTGTCTCATTCAATCTTCCCAACAACACTATGATAAAGATAAGAAAGCTGAGATCTAGAAAAGTTCAATTATTTGCCCAAAATACCTAAATAATGATTGAGCCAAAATTTGAATAAAATATTCTAATATTAGTCATTTTGCTTTTAACTGCTGTATCAAGTATCTGGTAACGCTGGAACTGCTTTGAATGGAGCAAACCTCAACTTGAAACTCCAAATAGTTTACTTTGCCTGCCAGAGAAGCAAAGACCAGAGATACTCTGACAAGAAGTTGCTGGCCCATACAAAGTCATCCCCTTTGTGTATGATGACTTAGGCTTCAGAAGATAGCATTTTTCAATTCCCTAGCAATAGAGAATGAGCTATATGAACCCCTCCCCATTTACTCTGCCTTAAAATAAGTTTCTGCCATCACTGTGCTAATGCAGTAGCCAAATTTTCTCTCTAGTCTCATAAAGCGTCAGCTGTTATCCTATGGATGGCAAGGATGATTGAAGCTTGTGTTCCAAGCTGAAAATATTTTCTGTTGGATGGCAGCCACTATGGTGGGCTGAGAACCTTGTGGTACAGAAAGGGAGGCTTCAAGGTCAGAGGTGCAGATTTACACAATCCACCCTGAGTGTGACATGACAAACTGCTATTCGGGAGAAGTCCCTCCCTGCAGGCACCATAAACTCTTAAGTATTGACTCCCAATTCGTGATTACATCCTTCAGAGATAATGTATTAGTTCCTGCCCTCATCAATCTTCAACAAGTGCTGGCAGAGAAAGATATACACTTGATGTCAGATGATAGTTGGCTTGCAATCATATAGATAGAATCTTCAGTAGCCATTGCCTGACTTAATCTGCTACAGATTGATTTATGACATGATCTTAAACAAATTCCTTTCACTTTCTGAGCCCCAATTTCCACTTCTATACAACAAAGGAGTTGAAGTAAGATATTTTTTTATAATTTTTAAAATAGAAATTATTTTTTAAAATTCAACCTGAAACCAAAGCCCAATACATAAAACAGAGGGGAGTAAAGCACAATTGCTCTTGTGGACTGAAGGTGGCTGGGACAGCACTGGACCAAGAAGTGAGGATCCTACCCTGGAGTTTGAACTTCCCATACTTAGCTTCATATCCCTATAGTAGCCCCTAAAAAAGCTTAAAAGAGCATTATTTGAAAATTTCTAATCTAAATCCCCTTTCTATTCTCATGTTAATAGGGTGATCTTAAGGTCCATGGAGTACTTGGGAATAGGGAGGACAAAAGAGGTCCAGTTGACTCTGAGACCACTTCTATATCTTTCACTGAAAAAAGTAATGTAGGCATATTGGTGAATTCTTAGGCTGTGAGGCAGAAAAAGTGGCATACTGTACCTCTTATGCTGTACCAGTGAATAATAACGAAAGAGAATTTGGCGGCAAAAATTCTTACTGCGACTGGTGTAGTTGGTGGAAGGGACTGAGGGTTTCTTGAATCTTTGTCTATTTTCTGTCCTGATTTTTGTGCAAACTTTGTTAATTAAATCCCCTCCATCTCTGAGTTTTTTATGCCTTTATGATACTAGACAAGCAATGCCAAACAGCTTCATGGACAGGCTGGTAACTGTGAGGGAAATGTGTGCTAGGACAGAAACTCAGTCCTTTGTCTGTGTACCATGTCCAAAGTTTGAATCCAAGAGCACTTTGTTTCCCTCAAGTAGCCATGGGAATGATGTGAATGATCAATGATTTATTTTCTGGACCCTTGACAGGGTCTGGAAAGAAAGCAAACTACAAGTCTCCTTCCAACTAGGGAAACTGGTCTTAGGATCTGTTAATGAAAATCAAGGAGTAAAGAATAAGCTAAATTATGGCAATGACAAGAGTTAAGTACTCTTGGGGCTGACCCCTGGTGGTGTAAGTGGATGAGTACAGGACTGTGGCGTGCGGGCTTGGTGGTTCAAATCCAGCGGTGACTCTCAGGAGCAGCCCACGACCACCAGAGGCAGTGATGCCTCCCACCAAAAAAGTGTTAAGTACTCTTGAAGTAGGTCTGTAGTCTAGAAAGATCCTTACACAAAAATAAGTGTACGGATTAAGTCTTTCACAAGAGAGTCCCTAAAATTAAACTAGGTTTTTCTTCGCCCTGACTTAGGTCTGCAGCCTGGATTGAAAGTTGTAGGGGACCAGTCTCCAAAACTGAATGGATCCAAGGGGGTTGTTACCTAATTGAGGAGTAAATTATAGAGACATAAGACAAGATAAATCATGTAAAGGCTCCCCTCTGTCTTGGCTTGAGGAACCAGGTCAGAGCAACAATAGACAGAGTGTAATGTATTCTCCCATGAGCTTATGTAATCTTGGGCATGCACGTGATGGTGAGCATAGGGAAGGGTTTGTAATAGAGGCATACATGTGACAGGAAAGTACATATGTAGCAAGAAGGGTGGGCTCTAAAGTCAAGATGGCAACCTAAAAGTGGTCATCTCTGAATTAGCTTTACCTTAGATATCTTTGAGCTCTTCTCCAAAAGAGCAGTCTTCTCTCACTCAGAAGAGAGTGAGACCTATGTAGGGAGGGAGAGACAATTGGGTCTGATTGCTTTTGAGGGCAGACAACTTGCAGGCATATAGCCTTAAAGCAGTTGACTATCAAGGGTATAATAAGTGACCATGTGTTTGCAAACAGCATCTTAAATTTGGCATTATTATAGGGGTACATTGAAGGGAATGACTTTTACTTAAGAGTATTTGACTGGGAAGCCTCCCCAGCTTAGGAATGTGAAAGTCCTCCTGCTTGACAGGCCTGACCTCCCAGACTCCTTAATCTATAGTGTTAAGAGTTTGCCCACATACATTCTCTTCCTGGTTTTCAGTTTTTCAAAGAAAGTAACAGATGCCCTAGAATTCCCTTGCATTTTGGTGCCAGCAGAAACATGTACCACATGCAAATTATGATAATTTATAGAAATTTTAATAATGATCATTCCTATCAGAACTTCTAACAAGTTCAAAATGGTTCCTGCATGAGTGGCAGAGTGTATGTGTTTTGTGGCACCCAAATCTCTTTTGCTAGGATTTTGACCCAAGAAGGAAATGGTGGCACCCCACATGGCAACCCACATATATTCAAAGAGGCTCAATTGGCTGCACTGAGTGGGGCACTGTTAACTGTTTCATGCTTGGGTCAAAAAATATGCACAAGTGACTAGGTTGCTATGTACTACATACATGCTGTTGACCATGAAATGTTAACCATTTTCAAATAGTCTAAAGCCTTGGTTCATATAGGTGTGACAGAGCCATAAAATATAGTGTATTGCTTATAGTAATGATTTTTCATAACCCCTAAGGAGCTCTGAAAGTGTTTTGGTTTAGCTGTTGGGCTGCTAATCATAATGTCAGCAGTTCAAACTTACAAACTTCTCAATGGGAGAAAAAGAGTTTTTCTCTCCATTTAAAGATTTACAGCCTGAATGCAGAAACCTTTATTAAGCCCATTAATGAGTGTAGTTTTTTGTATGCTGCATTTGTTTTGGTTTTCTTATTTTAATAAAATGGAAGGAGAGAGAAGTGGGAGTGGTCATTGAAATTTGAAAGACAAAGGCCCATCGAAGACTTAAAAGGACCTTTTTATTTAAACTTTAAAGAATCTTCCAGGGTAATCATTTCAGATATTTACCCAGTTTTCATGAGTTCAGAAAATCTGAATTCTAAGATGACCTGAATTATGTTCTATATTTTGCCCCCTTTCGATTATGGCTCTTTCATAGATCCTTTGATCGTAACATTCGGTAATTGTACCTGGGCACCATCCAATTCTAGTCTCATCGCACAGGTGGCAGTTGTTTTCAGAGGCAATTAGGCACACATTCCATTTCCTTCTCCTATTCCTGATTCTCATTTCTCTGTTACTCCCAGAGACAAGACACCAATTGTTGCACACTGGATAGCCACTTCCAAGATTTTAAGACCCCAAGCACTGTGCTACAATCTCGGAGGTAGCACTAAACATGATTATAAGTCAATTAGCTGGGGTGTCAAGGAAATCAGGAATATAATCTTCCAAGCCACGCTACAAAATCACATTAGTTATTTTGGCATCTGCTACTGTCTCATTGCTGTAGATAGATCTATGACAGAGTTTGTGACAATTCAACTTTTTACACATATACTACTCATTGACACCTGTAAAATCTGATTCTGGTCAATGAAATTTCCCTCATTATATATAGACCAAAATTCAGAGTACCATCAGAAATAATCTTCTTTCACCCTTTATCCTGACCATTGTAGCCATTGTAGCTTTGCTTTCTTTACATTTGCTTGATCACATCTTCATTTTAGCTTAACTAGAAAAGAGTATTTGCCTTGAGTATTGTGCACTTTTCAGAAATATATGTGATCAAATGGATATTAGGAACTCAAAAGATTAGAAAGAAAGTTTATGGAGCCACAAGTTTAGAAAAATAGTGGAAGAATAATATGGAAAATGTTGCAGAACTTGAAGCAGATAATCATTGCTCCTTAATCATACTGTAATTACTGAATTGGTACATGTTTCATTGTGTATGTTCTCAACAGCAACAAAATAAAACAAATGGAATAAAAGTGTAAAATAAAACAAATTGAAGAGTCCTATCAGAAATCTACCTTGAGAGGAACTGTGTCCTTGTTTTCAAAGGTATAGCTAGCTTTAGGTGACACCAGAATGAGGAACCTTTGACCTCATAATTCTCTCCTTCATTTCCTTGATTTCCTTCCAGAATTTCCTCTGACCAAACCCAACATATTGGTAAGCAGGTGATCACTGGAAATCAGCTTACTGAGACAAAATACACTGGAGGGCTGTAAAGAGTGAATGTAAATAGGCAAAGGGAAGCTAGTTAAAGAGTTAGTCTGATGAATCCATCTATTTCCCCTTTCCCCTTACAAATAGTATGCTAGATCTCTCATGAGGTTAACTCTGAAGCCCTTTCAGATAGAAAATTTTCTGACCCCAGAGACTTTCTTCCGCCCACATTTTTATTGGCAAGTAATTTATATATCATATAATTAAATAGTTCACTCATTCAACCACATCTAGGAGAATTATAAATCATCCCCACATCAATTGGTTCTTTTTAAGGTATATTCACCATCCCATGGTTAAATCACCTCCAAGATGAACTATGCAATCACATTCCATTCTAGTGTGCTCTTCCCCTTCCCATCCTCATTATTTACTCCCAAGATCCCCATAACTTCCGTGTCATTCACCACCATCTCTATATTCCCCAAAACCCCTTGCATCAGTTATTCTCATTGTGCAGTCTGTGCTTTACAGATGGGAGACATGACAGAAAACAATTTAATCATGCTAAGATGGTAAGAATAGAAACAAAATAGCATGCAGAAAAGATTATGCATTGGAAAGGATAGACCACAAACAACATTCAAAAAGCCAGGGGAGAAATTTCTGTCATGGAACCAGTTAGGGATACTAGCACCCAGAACATGTTCAGATTCCCTCTAAAGCCGTGATCAGCAGGCCAAATATCAAGGCTAATAATACAACATAGTCAAGATTACAATGGTCTCTTATTAGTAAGGCTATTTAAGACTCTTGTCTGTGTCTAGAGTAGATAGGCAAGTAGCTCAGCCTGACTAGATACTATGCAGATGGATTTGGCTTCCTATCATCTCCCATAGCCCTCCACAAATTGGGTGTTCATACGTTTTGCTCTGATGCTTTTCTCCTCACTATATCTGAGCTCTGTGTCATCTTTGAATCACACAAGCTTGTGTGCTCTTTATGTGTGGACTTCATTCACTCCTCAATAGATAGTTGCTGGTTAGAATGCAAGCATTTAAGGAATAGGATCCTATTCTAATGGTTAGTCATGCATTATCTGGTTTCTTCACTACATTTTGCTGTAGCACCCTTATCTTCAATGATCATTTCATGAAGGTGAGTATGTAGCAGGACTATGATGTAAGAATTAATTGTTCTTCAGTTGCAGCTAGGATTTAGTGCAAGTCTAAAACCCATTCCTGATCTATGCCTTTTTAAATGTTTGTTGTAACTTGGAAGTCAATATAATTCCATAATTCTATCATGTCTAACATAAGTGTGCAGTTTTTCCATAATCATACATGCTTTCCAAAATATACATTTTCTTACTGGACTTCTTAACAACATCTCCTTCCAATCTCCTCCAACCCTCTATATCCCCCTTACCCCAAAGCTCTGTTACATTTTCTTTCCATGTAGGCTCAACAACCCTGGGTTTCATTTTCAGAAAAATAAGGCAACAAATAACAGTTTCAAGAGGGTAAGACCCAATGGAGAAGCTCCTCTGAAGTACACCCTAGTATAAACAAGCATAAACAGAATATAACAGAATGGCCATCATAGTATTGCTGGGATAATACATATATTAATACAGGTTGCAGGGCACTGCTGTACCAAAACCTTATTTGTTCCCAACCAAAAGTATACTGCTTTTGGTTTAGTTTTCTTCTTCTACCTCACTGTGTATTTTGTAGCTTGATTCCTCAGTTTCCAAGTTTTTTCTAGAGTTGGGGTCCCAATTATGTAACCTCTGGCGTATGAAAAGGACCCTGAAGATCCAGGATGCCATGTCCCAGTGTCCTGCAACTTCCAATCTGTGTTCCTGGAATACATCCAGATGCCCTAGATCTATTCTGCCTTCCCACCGAATGCTACTAAAGGTGCTCTCTACCTAGTGGTCCCAAGGACATCCTCAGAATCTCCTTCCACCACGTGCCAGCCAGTCCTCTTTCCCCTCCCCCAACAAATATACATCTATCTTCCCCATGACTTGATAATTCTGTTTCCCGCCTCTGCTGGGCTGAACCTCACATCAGTAAGCTTCATCCCTCTGACAGGGCTGCTGATTCATTTTCCAAGGGACCTCACCTCAGATCTACTTGGCTACCACTTCACAGCATCAGCACCCTCTCCTCCAAATATTCAATCCCAGTTATTGTGAGGTGCCCTCTGGCCAAGTGACCTACACTCTACTTATCTGGAAGTGATGATGTGTGGTTAATTGGCACTGGTCCAGCTTTTTAACAGGTTTACTTGTCTCCCACCAGCAGACTGGATGATCTCCAAGTTTGAGCTTGTGCCTGTTTTGCTGTTTGTTGCTACCACAGTGGACTCATACTGTATTTTTCCTTTTGTGCTTGCCTAACTTCACTCAGCATAATGTCTTTCAAATCCCTCCACTTGTTGAGGTGTTTCATGATTTCATCACTGTTTTTTTTTAGGGATGCATAGTATTCCATTGTGGGTGTGCACCAGAGTTCCTTTATTTACTCTTCTACTGGTGTGACTTTAGGCTGTTCCCTGCTTCTTGCTCTTGTGAATTTTACTGTGCTGAACCTGGGGGAACAAACATTTGTTCATGATCTGTTTCTTTTTTCTTTTGGGTATATGACCAGTAATGGTATTGCTGAGTCATATAGTAGTTCAATTTCCATCTGTTTTAGGTTATCACCACATCACCTTCCATAGTAGCTGTACATATTTACAAGTCCAACAGCAGTGGAGAAGAGTTCCTGCCTCAACATACCCTCTCCAACTTTGTTGTTCTCCGTTGTTGTTGTTTTTAATTGGGCTATAGGAATGGGCATCAGGGGACATCTCATTGTTTTGAATTGAATTTCCCGGATGGTTAGCGACCTGGAATATTTCCTCATGTATTTATTAGCCTTTCAGTGGTCCTCCTTTGTGGAACATCTGTTCAAGTCTTTTGCCCACTTTCTCAGAGTGCTATTAGTTTGTTTTTTTTTTCTTGTTGTAAACTTGTAAAATTCTGTAGACCTTAGTAATTTGTCTTTTGTCATTGCTAAATATCTTTTCCCATTTTGTAGGCTCTTCTTTTTACTCTTTTAATAAAGTATTTAAGTAGCTCCCATGACCACCAGAGGGCAGTGATACCCCCCAAAATAAAATAAAGTATTTCAATATGCACAAGTGATTTGTTTTTAATAGGTCCATTAATCTATTTTTACTTCTACAGATTGTGTTTCCTTTGCTAATTCTGTTAACCCATGTATTTCCTGCACTTGGGTTCCTAACTTTGTCCCAATTTTTTCATTGTGATCTTGAAAGCCTTAGGTTGTATCTCTAAGTCTTTGATCCACCTTGAGTTTGTTTGTTTTTGTGCATGGACTGAGATATGGGTCTTATTACTTTCTTATACACATGGATATCCAACACCATTTATGGAAGAAGACATATGCTTCTCTCTCTCTTTATTTTTTTTGGTGTAGGAGGGCTTTGTAAAACAACAATTGTCTGTATACAGATGATTTTATTTCTGGATTTTCTGTCATGAGCCATTAGTTGGTGTAAGTATCATTATAGTAATACTAGGCTTTTTTGACAACTGTGGCTGTTTTATACAGTATTTACTATAAAGCTTCATTAAAAAGCGTAAAATAATATAAATTGAAGCTATTTATCTCATTTGTATACTTTATAGTGGAATTAAAATATTTATATTTGTATTATAAATATAGATGTTGTACACTTTATATTTGTATTAGAAATATAAAGTCCAAATTTATTATTCTTTTTTTATTTTTTTGGTAAAAAATTATAATAAGCAAACCCTTGTGTCAAAGGCTTACTTATTTTAATATTCCTATTGAGGAGCTTTTTGGCCTTTCCATATGATGTTGGTAACCAGTTTTTCCATGTCTTTGGAGAATTATGCTGGAATTTGGATTGGGATTGGATTTAATCTGTAAATTACTTTAAGTACTATTGATACCTTCACTTTTTGAGTCTTCCAATGTATGAACATAGAATATTCTTCCATTTGTGTAGATCCTTTTCAGTCAAATGCTTTTTCTGTATCAACAAATATTAGCATATGGTTCTTATCTTATTTTTTGTTGATGTGATAGGTTACAGTGTTTTTCAATTGTTGAACCATCCCTGCATCCCTGGTATGTATTGTACTTCATCAAGATGTATTATTTTTTGATAGATTGGATTCCATTAGCCAGGATTTTATTGAGGATTTTTGCATCTATGTTCATGAGAGATTTCTGTCTGTAATTCTCTATCTTTGTGGGGCCTTTGCCTGGTTTTGGTATCAGGGTGTTGGTTTTGTAGAATGAGTTTGGGAGATTTTTATCTCTTTTTATGCTCTGGAAGAGCTGGTGGATTGGTGTCAGCTCTTCTCTGGATGCTTGGAAGAATTCTTCTGTGAAGACATCTGGACTGGGGCCTTTTTAATTGGGAATTTTGTGATGATCTCTATTTCTTTTTGTGCTATGGCACTGTTCAAATGCATAGATTTGTGGAGTGTGAAATTCTAGTTATTTTTCCATGTCCTTCCTCCAAATTACAGAATTTGTTGGAATACCTCTCTCATAACACTATGTGATTAATTGTTTTATTTCATTGGGGTCTATTGTGATTTCCCCATTTTTATCTCTAATTCCAGATTTTGACACCTGGTCCTTCTTTTCCTTTGTTAAATTTGCTAGAGGTTTGTTGATTTTCAAGTAACAAAAGTTTTGTATTGTTGATTCTCTCCTTTGTTTTTCCCCCCAGTTCATTTATCTCTGTTCATTTATATATGTTAACAACATATGCTATTAGATGCATTCTGCTGTTGGCTTTGTTCTACCTGCTGGAAGTGTTAAACTGCTGACCATACTTGTTTTTTTTATATGTGTATTTATTCCAATAAAGTGACCTCTCATTACTGGTTTTGCTGTGTCTCATAGATTTTGGTATGTATTATCTTTCTCACTGGCTTCTTGAAACTTCTTCATTTCCTTTCTAATTTGGGCTAATGCCCATTGGTTTGGAAGAAGCAAGTTATTAAGTCTACAGGCCTTTGTTGTTTTTTTCTTTTGTAAATTTCCAACTTTATAGTGCAGTTGTCAGAGATAATGGTCTAAATAACCTCTATGTATTTGAATTTTCTCAAGCTTGCCTTGTGCCCCAGCTGTGGTCTATTTTTTGAGTATGAACTGTGTGCACTAGACAAGAATATTTTTGGTTTTGCTGTTGGTTGGAAAACTTTGAAAATATCTATCAGATCAAATTGTTCAATTGTGTTGTTCAGGTCTATAGTTTCTTTATTGAGTTTCTTATCTGTTGAGCTATCTCTGAGAGCTGTGTACTTAAATCACCTACTATAATTGTTATTCTGGTAATTTTACTTTTCATGTCTTTGAGAATTTGGTTGATGGATTTTGAGGATCTTTCATTGGGTGCATATATGTTTATTATGTTTAATGGGTTCTTGGTTTACTGATCCCTTGAGCATTATGTAATGTCTCTTCTTAGCTCTCATTGTGTCATGTATCTTGAGGTCTATTTGGTCAGAAATTAGTATCACCATCACTGCTTTTTATTGTTGCTGTTCTTTGATTGGTAAAATTTTTGCCATCCTTTGACTATCTGTCTGCTTTTGTCTGTGTGTTGGAGATGTGACTTTTGAATGCAGTACATTGCTAAATTTCTTGTTATCTAATCTGGTCTGCTATCCTTCGTCTTTTAATATATGAGTTTAAATCATTAACATTCCATGTAATTTATGGCAATCTAAATAGCTTAGTTGCTCTCCTCTTATACTGTTTGTGTTTGGTTTTTGGTTTCTTTATTCTTTCCTTTCTTCTCCTTTATGGAATGCTATGTGTGTGGATGTAATTTATTCTTGTCTTCATGACTCTTTTCAATCTACAATGCTTTGGGTACTGTTTTCAGTGTGTTGGTTTCTGGATGGTTTTACACCCTGTGGTGGTCCCATGTTTGCATACTGCAGTGGCTGGTTTTATGCCTATAAGGACCTGGGAAGTATTCTTTGTGATATAGGCTTTGTTTTTATGAATTTTCTGAGTGTTTCTTTATCAGAGAAAACTTTATTACCTTTATGGCTGACTGTTTTTTTTCTCCTCTAACTGCTCTTATGATTCTCTCTTTTTCCTTGTGTTTGGATAATTTGAATACTATATGTCTTAATGGGTGGGGTTTTTTGTTCCTTTGTCTGTTTAGGGGAGGAGGGTGGTTTAATATAATTAGCTTTCTCATTCCTTCCTGAATGACTATCATATCCTCCTTTGAAATAAAAGAAAAATGTTTTCCCACAAATTCTCTTACAATTTTAACTGTAAGTTTATTTATTGTTTTCTGGTCTTGGATCCCAATAATGCAACTATTGTTGGAATCTCACACCCTCCTCATGTTTTCTTCATATTCTTTTGAGTGTTTTTATGCTTGTTTGATTGCCTCTTCCATTTGCCAAATACTGCAAGGTTATCTTCAAGATTGCTCATTTGTCTTCCATTTCTGTCATTCTGTCTATATCCTTCACCTTTTAATCTATTTTTGCTATGTTAGTCCTTAACTCCTGACCTTCCCTTTGGTTTCAGAATTCTAGTGTCTCTATTTTTCTGTTTACTTTCAAGATTAGTCCCATAATTTCCTGTATAGCACTTAACAATTCAAGGGTTACTACTGTGTAAACCTTAGAGTTTGGATCATTTTCAGAATTTAATGTTTGTTTCTCTAGAATTTTTTGTGATAACTGTAGGCATTGATTGCTTTATGCATTGAATCTTGGTGAGCTGATAGTGGAGAATATTCTTTTGGTATGTGAAAGGGAGGTGGGGCTGGCTCTTTAGGTCAGGGGAGGATTCGATGGGTGCTGGAAAACTTATTGTGTGTAGATGAAGACAGATAATTATTTGGGTGATTAGGATGATTAGGGCTAATATTAGGCAGTCTTCCCTTAGGTATACTAATTCTTACTAAGTTGAAGAAGAGTTATCTTCCATAATGAGTTTTGAAAAATGCAATTTTACTTTGTAAGTTAAAGGATATTGTGTGTTGCTGAAGTAGATAGAACAGTTTCCAGAGGTTGTTGTGGTTGGAGTAGGGGAAGGGTATGGCTAATCTACTAAAGTCCCTTGTTGACCCTGTGTATTTTGTAGGGATAGTGTTTGGTGGTACATTGGTTTACTCCTTTGCTATCTTGTAGGATGTCCAAGTTGGGGTGAGATTCAGGCTGGGAAAGCTATATAATTGTGTTTTTATTAAATTATCTTGAGAGAATATACCCCTGGTGAATCAGGTCAGAGGGATAGATTTTGCTCTTTTTGGATGACAGATGGAAGTGGCCAAGTGGGGGTGGGTCTACCTCTGCCACCTAGTTGGGTAGCCTAGGATGATGGAGTATAGCAATATCCTTCTCAGTGGGTTGGTGTCTTGTGTAGAAAGTTTGCTTTGCTTACTTGCTATTATGCAAGCTTTGGATAGTCTCTGGGTCTCCAGGACTCTATATCAAAACCTACTTAGCAAAACTTGGTTTTAGTTGAGGCTGCTGCTTTGAAAAAAAAAACCAACTTGGTGGTTTTCCCTTTCTTATGTTAAATCTTTCTTAATGAACCAGGTGTGTGATGGCTGTGGTCTGGGAAATAAAGGAAATGAGCAAAGCCCAGAGTGACTGTACTTTTTAAAAAATTTCTTAAGGGCTTTTAGGGTGTTTTGGTGTGGGGGATGCATCACACTTTCCCCCAGGAAAGGGAAATTATATTGGTCTACTGGGTCTGGGACTCACAGAGTCTGTGTTCTCCACTACACTTGCTCTGGGCTGCCCTTGTAGGCTCGCTCACTCATGACTCTGTAGGCTGTGTTCTGGAGATCTGTGAGTTGTTGCAGGTAAATGACCCAAGGTCTTCTAATAGGCAGATGCTACCACTTTCTAATTTCTCTAAACATGCATTAAATTATCTTTCATCACACCATACTAGCAGCTATTGAGAGGAGCTGACTTAAAGGGAGAAAAGGGTGGCTGATGCCCTAGCAGAGGTTGCATAGAGGTAAAGCCCACAAATGTGTGCACTTCACCAGTGTAAGCTCTCTGGACTGGCTTTCAGAGACTCTTACTGGGGAATGGGATTAGACCCACACTTTTACAGCACAAAGATGTGTCACGGATTTAGGGTAAAGGAAGCAGTGGCAGATGCAGTTGTACTGACCCTGGTGGAAGTATGGAAAGCCCAAAATGGGGTGTGATATTAGAGCATCCAGCTCTCTGTGGGTGAAAATCAGAAGTGGAGGTCTGAAACACGAGCCCTAGGATACAGGGACTGCATTTATTGCTCCTGGCTTCCCAAGATTGACCTCCGAATCTCTCTCTCTCTCTTTTTTTTAATCTAATGATGGGAGCACAGGGCGGATGATTCTACATGGGTGCCATTGTCCAGGAATCTTCAATTCCATCTTTAACATTTATTCTAAAACCTTTTTTTCTCAAAAAGTTTCCGACATGTTCTGTTTCTGGCACCTTTGTCTACAGAACTCCAATAGTCAATGATCTTTGGTTATTGAAAAACAGGCCAAATGCCAGAACACTTTGTTCTATTAAACTGGCATTCCATGATGCTCACCTTCCAGACACGGTTGCTGAAGACAAAGCGGATGCATAAAGAAATGTGATAGAGAAAGTTGTTGGTGTCTGGCTATCAAAAGATAGAGCATCTTGAGTCTTAAAAGCTTGAAGAAAAACAAGTGTTTATCTAGCTGAGAGGCAACAAATTCCACATAGAAGAAGCACACCAGCCTGTGTGATCATGAGGTGTTGATGGGATCAGGTATCAGACATCAAAGAACAAAAAATCATATCATTGTGAATAAGAGGGAGTGCAGAGTGGGGACCCAAAGCCCATCTGTAGGCAATTGGACACCACCTTACAGAAAGGTTACAGGGAGGAGATGAGTCAGTCAAGGTGCAGTATAGCGATTATGAAACATACAACTTTCCTCTAGTTCTTAAATGTCTCCTCCCCTCCAACTTCCATGATGCCAGTTCTAGCTTACAAATCCGGCTAGACCAGAGGATGTGCACTGGTACAGATAGGAACTGAAAAACACAGGGAATTTGGAACAGATGAACCACTCAGGACCCGGGATAAAAGTAATGATACCAAGAGTGGAGGAGTGGAGGGCTTAAAAGGGGAGCAGATTACAAGGATCTACATATAACCCCCTCCCTGGGGGACAGACAATATAAAAGGGGGGAAATGGAAATGTTGGACAGTGTAAGACATGGCATAGTAACAATATATAAATAATCAAGGTTTCATGAGGGAAGCGGGGCAGGGAGGAAGGGAAAAATGAGGAGGTGACACCAAGGGATCAAGTAGAAATTAAATGCTTTGAGAATGATGATAGCAACAGATGTACAAATGTGCTTGACACAATGGATGGATGTATGAATTGTGCTAAGAGTTGTGCAAGCTCCCAATAAAATGATTTTTAAAAAAGAATATCATATAGGTAAATAAAATTGGGCTTAAAAAATGCTCATGGAAAAATGAACTTAAGAGATAAGGAGAATTTGCCAGAAAAATTTTGAAGCATCTTCATATGTATTGGATATTATGACATATTAAACAAAATTGACAAATTATAATAAACTCAGTGAAACATCAATTTAAAAAAGAAAGGAAAATATGCCATATCAGTATATGAGTATATGAAAGTGAGAGACACTTTAAGAAATTTTAATGGATCACTTTTCATTAAATGCTTTTGTTTTATTTAATTGTAAGTTTGTACATAGCTATAATGTGCTATTTTTTGGTGGAAAGTACATTGCCTTACTTTTATTGCAGTTCATATATGTTTTATGATATAAATAAACTAAGAAATTAACTGCATTGATAATGTTGTTTTTTAGGGGAAATGTAGATCTTACACAACAAAAATAACAAATCACAAGGAAACATTTGAAATACACATACACACAATTGACCTTTCGTATTTATCTGCATTAAAAGCACCATGGATGGATTGCTTCCACTTCAGGGCAGATATTATGCTCTCTCTCCTCTGCACTATGTAGTTGAACTACTTACAGTCTATGACTAATAATGAAAATATGATTTGCATTGCTTACTGGAAAAAAAAATACTTAGGCTTGGTGAGAGATGGTTTGTCAATCAGGAAGGTTGTAGGGGTCCCAAGAGAAAGTAAAATGCCAGGTTTTTACAATGGAAAAGCTTCTATTCCAGCACTAGATAGGGTAAGAAAAGAAGCAGAATCCATTGTCTAAAAACCTAGCTTTTACCTTTACCTTGTCAGAATCAGAGATTTATCTTTGCTTTGCCAGAATCAAAAAAGTTCCAGTCTTGTTCCTTGTGCGTATGTGCAAAGTATTGGCTTATATACTGGTATCATAGGGGCAATGACACTGAATTTGACATTACAATTTATAGTTTCTAACCTGTGCTTATAATTTTTTGTCAACATGGGCCACTTTTCTCTCTGGACTTTTGTTCCAGTTTCTAATAGAAATAGCAATCCTATTATGCTGCTTTTCCAAGGTAGCCTGTGAAATCCAGTGACCGCATTCATGAAGAAACAGAAGTTTATGGACTGTAAAGTACTGAGATCATGATGATTTTTTATGGATAAATTAATGATGTAACATGTATAGCTGAGATTCAATATGTGAAAATGAGTGTGTATGATGGGTATTTAAAAGTAGAAAGGAAAACGAGGATGTGTCAGAATATATGTGTAAAAGTGAATATCTGAAAATGTATGAGAGTATTTGTGTGAGAGGTAATATATTTGTGTGGAATTTTGTAGAAGGGAGTGTGATTAGAGAAGTATTAATATAGGTGGGTTTGTGAAAGAGTAGATGTGGCTAATACTGCAGATAGGTGCAAATGTATAGGTTTGATTATTTAAAATTGCCATTTTTACAGATAAAATATATTAAACTCACTGCCATCTTATCAATTCTGACTTAAAACAACCATATGGGACAGAAAAGAACTGCCTCTGTAATTTTTCAAGACCACAACTCTTTATAGAAATAGCAAGTCTCATCTACCCCACCCCCCATGAAGTGGCTGCTGGTTTTCAGCTGCTAGCCAACGTGCTATTTATGTACATTAACACTTTCAAATTCCTATGGCTCAGCCTGCTTTGTCAACATGTATATTTGGTAATACATATAGAGTGCATATAAATTTGGTAATACATGTGTGTAACCAAGCAGGGACAGGTTAGTGAATTTATAAATGTGTGTTATTGAATGTGTGTTATTCAGTGAAGGAAATTTCTGTGCAAAAAATATCCAGCATTTTTATTATCACAATGAAAAGCTACCAATTTTCATGCAAAGAGACCAAAGATTCATTGTTGCTGAGTAAACTTCAACTCACAGCAACCCTTCAGGGCAAAGCAGAACTGCACCTTATGGTTTCTGACACTATATCTTTGAAAAATACTTTTATTGAGAGGTATTTAATATATTGGAGCCCTGGTGGTGTTGTGTTTATACAGTGGGCTGCTAACTCCAATGTCAACAGTTCAAAACCACCAGCTGCTCTGTGGGAAAAAGATCGGACTTTCTACGCATGTAGCGTTGTAGTCTCAGAAATCCACATCCTTATTTCTAGCCTGTTCTGTTTGGTTGCCATGAATTGGAATCAACTCAATGGCAGTGAGTTTGGTTTGGTTTCTAATTAACATATCATACAATTCAGTAGTTGATCATATTAAGAAGTGATGTGTAATCATCATCACAATCAGGTTTCAAACATTTTCGTTTGTTTTGCACCCATTACTACTGATGCCATTTCCTCACAACCTACACTTCCATGCCCCCAGATATTAATTCAATTGCTATCTCCATAACAACTATGTTTCCACTGTGATCCATATCCTCTGAAAACCAGAATCTCCAATTTGGACTCTGACACTATTCTGTCCTCTGGTGTCAGTTAATATGATGTACTATCCTTTTGTCACTGATATTGGTGTACTACTCCCATGTGGACTTAGTTGACATCTCAATTAGATGGCTGCTTGTTTGGACACAAACCTTTAAGACCCAAGATGCCATTGCATCTGCTAGCTGGACACCATCTTAATTCCTGATCACACATTCCTATACCACCCATATCTTTTATGTTCCCTTCCTTAGGGTGAGTAAAATACTAGAATTATTAACTTGTAAAGTGGAAAAACTTAGGTGATTTGGCATGAGTTACACAAACTATGAGGGTTGGAGATATAACAACATTTTCAGTACTACCATCTAGAAAGTCAAAACAATTCCTGGTAGACTAATACATGTCCCATGTCACACAAAACATTCGAATAGTGTGAAAACAGCAAGTATATGTTGATGTTGGGTTGTCATTAGTTGGACACTCTCAAAGCAGTAAGTAAGAATCAAACCAAACTGTAACAGTTATCCCATCCCTAACCTTGGGATAGTGATTTTTTGCTTCTCCTCTTATTAGGGCATTTTTAGTTTTAAGTTTAAGGGAGTATTTCAACTCTGTAAATCTACAAGTGAATTTAAGATAAAGTCAGTTTTTTTAAAGGTGTTTCAGTTTGAGTCCTCTGGTGTGCTCTTTGGGTGTTTTGCACCTCAAAAAGACAGAAGTGAAGTACTCAGTTATATATAACATGTGGCCTTGTTCATCAGGGTTTGGATAGAAACTATGCCAAAATTTCCAGGTAGGACTATAATACAGGGTACTTCCTCTCCTTGGGGTCTGTAGAAGTAATGTTAAGCATCTTCTCAATGGCAGATAACCATATCCCATTTTCCTACCATCAAAATTGTAATCAGTATCCCTGATTCAGACAAGTTGCCCTTATTACTGAACTGAGTTTCAAGTAAGATTCAATTCAATTACTTTTGTAGGCGAGTCTGTAGATTTGGGTTAATTATAAAACACTGTTATGTGGAAAGAATTAATTGATTTTCTCCTCCTATAACATGGGAAACTGAGTCCATCTGGAGTGAGATGCTTTTTAAGGTGTTCAAATAATCGGATGATAAATAATATGGGAACTAGGCAGGCAGACAAACTCATTGTTTTGAGTGCCAGATTAGACTACATGCCTGAAAATAGAAACCTGCCATTCTCTTGACTTTCATCCCTATAGTAGTGAACTTATACAGTATTTGTACTTCTGTGAATGGCCAATTTAACTCAGCACGTCGTTTCCGGGTCCATCCATGTCATGTGGTATTTCCAGGTTTCATAACTGGGTTTTTTGTTTGTGTTTTAAATGATACATAGCATAACATTGTGTGTTTGCCTGTGTTTATCTGTTCTTCTACTGATGGGTATTTGTGTTGTTTCCAGCTTCTTGCTATGGAGAACTGTGCTGCAGTGAACATAGGAGTGTATATATCTGTTAATATTCTGGCTCTTACTCTTTACCAACCTAAGACAGGCCATGGTGACATTAGAAGGCCATTGACTGATGACTGGTAAGGACTGAGTGTGCGTCTTGACAACCTAAGACAGGCGGAATTCCCGGGAGGATATTACTTGAAAAAATAAAAAAGGGGGACCTGGCCAGAGCCATCCAGCCGGGACATGCTTGACCTGGCTACAGGATGGATATGCCTGAACTCTGTTGCAGTTTGTTGCCTAGGGTTTGTAGTTTGTCACCTTTGTAACTGTAAACAGCCCTGGCCTTTGAAGCTTGACTTGCAGCTGTGCTGCCATTCACTTGTAAATTTTGAAGATCACCATATGCTAATTGCCTAGGCTTGCTTGCCTTATAAAACTGGTTTACTTCTCCCAAATAAAGGAGACTTGATCAGAAAAAAAAGGGGGGGGTAATCATAAATTACCAGATTGTATTCTGCTGCTAGAATATAAATATACACCAAAAATAGAAATAAAGATATTGATTCTAGTAAAAAAAATATTCTGGCTCTTACTTCTTTTTGCAGCTATTTCAGGAAACCTCATATATCTTTTCACAGTGGTTGCACATGTTTATAATTCCACCAGCAATGTCCAAGATTTCCAATCCCACCTCATCCCCTACAGAATTTTTTGCTCTCTGGTTTTCTTTTAAATTGAGCTACTGCTGTGGGTGTAAAGTGAAAACTTGTCATTGTTTTGATTTGCGTGTCTTTGCTGGTAAATTCTCTGTTCATTTAATCCTCCCACCTTTTAATTGAACTATTTCTCTTTTATTGAAATATTGGTTACTTCTGTAAATTTTAGTAGATATGTACAGCTTCTGTGGAAAGCAGTCTGGCGATATTTAATGAAAATGGAAGTTGAACTACCCTACGATCCAGCTATACCACTATTGGGTATATACCCAGAAGAGGCAAGAAATAAACCACAGCCAGCGGTATGCACGCCAATGTTTATTGCAGCACAATTCATAATCGCAAAGACATGGAAGCAAGCTAAATTTCCATCAGTAGATGAAT
>PVJH01009292.1:0-80042 GCA_004026705.1 Nesogale talazaci | reverse complement strand
CTGCATTCATTGGTGTTAGGACACATTGTTTAAAACTTTTGCAGTTCCATGAGTTTTACTGTAATTTTCTTTGTTTTTTGTGACTTTGGGTACTATTTTTAGATTAAAAAACACGAGTCCTAAGAAAAAGTTTTTTGAAAAGAATCACCATGATAAGGAACTGGTTAATAGTGTTATCAATATTGATGTTGATAATTTAGTAAACTCTTTTATTTTATTTTATTTTATTTTCAATCATTTTATTAGGGACTCATACATCATTTTTCACAATATATAAATAAGCATACTCGTCAAGCACCCTCACATGTCCACTTCTATTATTGTTCTCCAATTGTCCACCTTTTTCCCTTTAGCCCCTAGTATCAGCTTATCCATTCCTTCCCCTCTTCCCCTGGTCTCTCCTCCCCTCCAACCCTCAATAGTTTATACCTTGTTATTGTTTTGTCATATCGTACACTGCCCGACCTCTCCTCCAACCCACTCCTTTGATGCCCGTCCTTCAAATAAGAGCTTGTGTATATATCCTTGCTGTTGGTTCCATCTCTCTACCCACCCCCTTCCCTCCACCCTTCCAGTATCTCCAATCTAACCATTGGCCCGAAGGGGCCCATCCATCCTGGTTTCCCCATATCTCCTGCTCCCCTCTATGCCAGTGTGACTTCTCCAATCCATCTGGATTTGCAAGGTAGAGTTGGGACCATGATGGTTGGGGGACGGGGAGGAAGGCTTCAGGAACCAGAGGAAACTTGTATGCATCATCACTGCCTGGCTGCCCCCCAACTGGTCTGTCTCCTCCCTGTGTCTCCCCTGTAAAGGAGTGACCCATTACCCACCAGTGGGCCTTAGGTCCCCACCCTGCTCTCCTCCTCCTATGTAATGATGTGATTCTTGTTCTTTGGTGCTCGATATCTGCTCCCTTTGGCCCCTCTTGATCACGCATGCTGGTGTGCTTCCTGCATGTGGACTTTGCTGTTTCTGCGCTGAATGGTGACTCGATTATCTTCAAGTCTTTGAGATTCCAGGCATTCAATCATTTGTTAGCTGGGTACCATCATTTCTTCTACTTTGTTTGCCTTTGTATCCATTTGTCATCAGCGATACCAGGGGTCAATTGGTCCATTGATTTTGATTTTTGTTCTTTGGTACCTGATTGTTTCAGCACCTCATGATCGCACAGGTAAGTGATCTTCTTTTATGGTGGGTTTTGTTGCTTCTGAGTTAGATGGCTGCTTGTTTGTGCTCAAGCCTTTAAGACCCCGGATGCTCTATCTTTTGATAGCTGGGCCCTTCTGCTTTCTTCACCACCCTTGCTCATGCTCTTACATGTCCTCAGTTGGTACATTGTAGTAAACTCTTTTAAGAAACAATTAAGGAAATGCTAACAGCAGACCTCATTAGACAGGTTTGGTTTCTTGTGTTTTGTTTTAAAGAGAAAGTCTGACAGGTCCTAGTGAGAAAAGGCAAAGAAGGGAAAAAACTGAAAAGCAGCTACCAGTTGATTTTATGGAAGGGAATTCTCCTTCCAAACAATGACTCTCTCTCCATACCTCTTCTCCACACCAATGTCCACAGATTGAGATCCTCATCAATCTCAACACATGGGCCATACTTCAGTTGTTAAAAACTTTTGTAATGTTGTGTTTTTATTTAAATAACATTATTAAACTCTGAACTTATTTACTTTGAAATTTCTGAGTAATGTTTTGTATAAAAAGGCAAGGTTAGGGGAAATATTTGGTGGTCAAGAATAGAGTCATCTGTTTTCAGTTACTTCCTATGGGAAAATTTGATTCAGAATTTGACTACATCATATCTGGACGCTCCTTCCAAAATGGAGTAGCTTTGAAGCTGAGGTTCTACTGTGCTATGAAAGTTCTGCACGGCGAAACGTTTTTCCATTTTTTTGTTTTGCTTTGTTTTATTTGGGTTTGGGATTTGGTGGGGTTTTCTATGCCCCCTCATCAGTGAGTAATAGAAAGAGTAGCAGAGAGATGGAGACAAGCAAACACATGTGGGAAAGACAGTATGCTGTCCACTAAGAGTTGGAGACAGGTGAATTTACAAGCCTATTGCGAGGTTTCAAGAAGAGCCAGCCACCAGAAACTCCAATTGCTAAGTGTTGGACTCCTAACCAAAAGTTTGATGGGTCAAGTCCATCTCAAGGCTCCTCAGAAGTGAGTCTTGAACATCTACATCCTGAGGGTCACAATCTTTAAAACAGTTCTTCTCCGCATATGTGGAGTCTCTTTGCATTAGGGTCAAACAGCTAACAAGAGACAGAAATAGACAAAGAAAGGAGTTTTCCCTCCAGTCACCCGCTGAAGACTGGCTGGCTGCCGCCTGAATGTGGGAAAACACATTTCTGTTCTTTAACGTCACCCACTTGTGGTAGCTCTGTTACAGAAGCACTAGGTCTCTGAGACTCTACCCTTCAGGAAGTTAATTCTCCATTTTCCCAGTGAATCCCCTCTCTCCAGAGCCGTCCACATCTGTTGTCACTTTTCAGACAGGGCCTACATCCTTCCATCTGTCAATCCTTTTGACGCTACACTCTCAAAATCAAGGTCGGGCAGATAATTAAGTTATTTACCCCTCTAAATCTAAGAGCTGTTAATTACCCAAGACAGTGCTAATCACTATTAGGGAACAAAATAGCGTCTGACTTAAGTGGATTCTAATTAAAACTTGAGTTGTCTCTCCTAGAGCAGTGACTTTGAAAGGTTTTTTTTCCTTCTTTTTTCTGACACACAAGACTTAGGGCATTTGGATAGGAGAAACTCCTAGAAAGGTAGGTGTAAAGGCCCACCACCCAGAAACGCTTTCCAAAGACAACCCACAACACCCAGCTGTGTTTTTTCATAGAACTTATTCTTTGATGGCATAATCTTGTTTATTTGCTCACTAATATATTTTAAATCATTGGGGAGGGGAATTCTTATGGCTCTTACCACAATCCATACTTTCATCCATTGTGTCAAGCACATTTGTTGCCATCATCGTTTTCAAGACATTTTCTTTCTATGTGAGTCCTTGGTATTATCTCATTTTTCCCCTCCCCAGCCCTCCCTCCCTCATGAACCCTGGATACTTTTTTTTTCATGTCTTCCACTGACAGCTGTCTCTCTCAACCCACTTTTCTGTTGTTTTTCTCTGAGGGGGCTAAATGTAGATCGTTGTGATCAGTTCCCCCTTTCTTCCCTCACCTTCCCCTTCTCCTCCTGATATGGCTACTCTCCTTATTGATCCTGAGGGGTTTATCTGTCCTGTGTTTCCAGCTCTTATCTGTACCTGTGTACATGCTCTGGTCTAGCCGGATTTGTAAGGTGGAATCGGGGTCATGATGGGGCGAGGGGAGCATTATAGAACTAGAGGAAAGTTGCATGTTCTATCAGTGCTATACTGCACCCTGGCTCATCTTAGGTCTCCACTCCACACTCTCCCTCATTCATCTTGATATGATTTTTTGTTCCGAATCTTTGATGCCTGATACCTGATCCTATTGACACCACCTAATCACACAGGCTGGTGTGTTTCTTCCATGTGGACTTTGCTGCTTCTCAGCTAGATGACTGCTTGTTTATTTTCAAGTCTTTAAGACCCCAGATGAGGGGGGAATAAAAAAAGACTCCAGATCCTTTATCTTTTGATAGCCAGACACCATCAGCATTCTTCACCACATTTGCTTATGCTCCTGCTTTGTCTTCAGTGACTGTGTCAGGAAGGTGAGCATCATGGCATGCCAGGTTACTAGAACAAAGTGTTCTTGCATTAAAGGAGTACATGAGTAGAGGCCCAATGTCCATCTGCTGCCATAATACTGCTCTCCACATAAATACATGTACATAGATCTATTTCTCTATCATTATATAGAAATATATGTATTTATGTATGTACATTCCTGTACTTAAACCTCCATAAATGTCCTTGGAAGCCTGGTGGCATAGTAGGTTACTGTTTTTGAACTGCTTGTCATAAGCTCAGCAGTTGAGAACCTTCCAGGCTTTCTACTCCTGCAAAAAGTTACAGTCTCAGAAGCCCACAGGGTCAGTTCAGAATCAACTAGATGGTTCACTAATGTTTTCTATAAGCTTCATAAGTACAGAGAACTTGGTGCCTTGCTTATAACCAGGACTTCAAACCAGTTCAGTATATCAGCATTAGAAATGTAAACACTCAACAGGGAGTTGCACCAGAATAAGCCAATTCAAGGTCCTGTTTATAACTGTGTTCCCAATGCCTGTACACAGTGTGCAGTCAATAAGAATTGGTTAAATGAATAAGGGAACATTCCCATAGGGCTATCCAGGTTACGTGTAATATACAGTCAGCCAGTTATAATTCCATCAAGCCAGTTATAATTCCATCCCTCTCTTTTCCCCTCTAGAAAGGATTTCAGAAGGTGTGAGTAAGACTGACAGGATTATTGAACAGCTCATTCTTTCTTTCAACAAATATTTATTGAATGTTGACTGCATGTCAGGTACTGTGCTAGATGCTGGCAGTAAACTGGCAAGCAAGTCAGACAAGGTCTCTGCCTTATGGTGGCCCCATTAGAGTCATGAGGGGAGCTTTTGTACATCGATATACAAATAAAAAGTAAGTAACAATTTGAGTCACTGCTATGGAGGAAACTCACGGGATGAGGGGATGGAAAGTAACTAGATGAGTGGAGTCGAGGAGGCTACTCTAGCTCAGGGGCTCAGGAAAGGTCGTTCCCATACAGTAGCGTCCAGCAGCTCACAGAGGACCTACTCTGTGAGGTGAGAAGATGATCAGTGATTTCAGGAGCTACTATAATCATCTGGGAGAGAGAAAGACATCAGTGACCGGGGAAGAAATTTTACCCAAGCCTTGTCTCTTTGTCCTTGTCTACTTTCTAAGCAAAGAGTAAAAGTAGAGATAATCTCATCTCAATCTGCTATATATGATTACTCATTTTCTATTAAATATTGTGCAGCTGTATCTTCTTCAAAATAGTAACAAAGCATATCTTAATGATTAGAATGCACATTCAAGCCATGACAGGGCAACCAGAAACTGCTATTCTGAGAGACATTGACTCTGGGTGGGGGAAACTGAGAAGAGGCCTGGGGAGTCTAAGCTTAATGCATGCCCCAGCGATCCTATAGGTGTGACTTCTTTGCCACTCCTTCCTGGCATATTATTGGATTGCTCAATACCTTTGTCAGACTTGGACCTGACCCGAACAAAGTTGCTTTGATTGTGTCCTTTCAGATCAGACACAATCTGCTGGGTTATGGCTTCTGGGTTATCATCCTGACCTTATTGTCATCACTCTCAAGTGATAGCATGACTCTACAGTGATACCATTAGAGGCCACTTGCTGGAGACCTACTGAACTCAACACCCAATCACATTGAGAAACAGAGTTTTAGTGATCAGTGCTTCACCTTGAAAGTCATCTGCTCCATGGGATCACCCAATCTAGTGCTTCTCAACCTAATTGTCCACTTGAAATTATCTGAAGAGCTTTAAAAAGGTGAAAACAATTCAGGACTTTTCCTTCAACCAATTAAATAAGAATTTCTGGGTTTTCCATCCAAAGATCATTGCTATTAAAGCTTCCCCACCCCTACCACAACTGATTGTAATGGGAAGCTGGAGTTGAGAACCACAAAACTGGTAACAACTGACACAGCCTATTTGATTTTTTGACCCTATAAGACTGCCTTTCCAATCATCACGCCTGTGGGGGGTTTTGACAGGTGAGTGCTTTCTGGAGGATTCTTAACAGCTCACTGGATGTCAAGCAAGGCAATCAGCACCTTGCAGGGGTTACTTCATCTCATCCTCACAGTCACCATGTGAGAGAGGGGCACTGAGAACAACTGAAAAAACTTAGAAAAGTCCTGTCACAGGTCCAAGGTCACATAGCTAAGAAGATATGTCAGAGTGCACACATAGGTCCTAGGACATCACAGCTCACATTCTTAATTGCTAATGCTGTGACCCTTTAATAAAATTCCTCATGTTGCGGTGTCCTCCAGCCATAAAATTATGTTCATTACTACTTCATAACTGTAATTTTTCTACTGTTATGAATCAAGCTACCCCTGTCAAAGGGTCGGTTGACCCCCACAGGAGTCACGACCCATAGGTTGTTGTGTGGCTTTGAGTGAATTGACAAACCTCTCTGAATATCCAGATCTCCCTGTTAGAGGCCTGGTAGAATTGTCAAGTAAATGTTAGGCTGCTAACCATAAGGTCAGCTGTTCAAATCTACCAGTCACTCTGTCTGAGGAAGTTGAGGCTATCTGCTCCCCTCAATATTGACAGCCTCAGAAACTCTGTAAAAGGCTTGCAATGAGTCTATGAAGTAGTTGGCAGTGATGCTCTCAGTACCCTGAGAAGGATACCTCCTTGCTCATTGTTTTCACTCTCTCCAGCCCCATTTTCACTTTGTCAGCAGACAGTCATCAGTTCTCAAAAGCATTGCATCTCCTTGTTCTCTCTATCCCACATCCATCGGACCATAGGACCCTTCAAATCTTGACCAGGGAACCCCAATCTAGCACAGATCCTCATCCAAAGTAAGCAACCAATGTCCACTGACCTAAATGGGATGACTTCCTAATGGGATATGATACATAAGTGGGGTGTTGGGGTTGTGCCAAAAGTCCCATCAAGGCCACATTGGTCCTCATTGACCTCTCCTATTGGTACTCAGTGGTAACCACCAAAGGGCAAGCTTCCTGTGTAACCCCGGTAACTTATTTAGAAGGATTGATTCTATTTGCATAACTTTGCATGTGTCATGCATCAATCTATATTTACTCAAGGACTAGAAGATATATATAGAATACCAAAGGTAAGCAATCCTTGTCCCAATATGCACTGCACATGTTAGAGACCAATGCCATTGTTCCGCTTTCCCTTCTGTCACAGCCCAAACTGGGGTCTTCTGTATTCTCAAGAGGCCATTCTTTTGTCAGTGATAAGAGAGGGTTGGCCTACGTTACAGCTGAAGATCAAATCTCAAAAACTTTAACCAGTATCCCTGGTCTCTACCTCTACACTTTGACTACAACTGAAGCCTGAAAGCTATTGCAGAGGCCGGACTAGGGTTCATGTTTGTACTCCAAACCCCTTGAGAAGTGCCAAGGGAATTTTTTCCATTTGAGAACATTGGCATTAGATAAATTCAACCATCCCATCAATCTCACAAGAGATTTTTCATTAAAGGACTGCTATTGGGGACTCTCAAATGAATTGTCATTCATAGCAACCCTGGGTGTCATGGAAGAACTGCCCTGTGGGGTTATCGAGGCTGTCATCTTGACAGAAGCAGTTGATGAGGTCTTTCCCCCTCAAGGATGCTGAGCGAGAGTAAGCCTCCACCCCTTCCGTTAACAATTGAACACTGAATCCTGCCACCACCTGGGCATGAATAACAGCCACTTCATAGTAGTGATGCCTAGCCTCATTTTGTCATGCATTCTACAAACATTAAAAACCCACTGAGAACCCTGGTCCCTCTCAGCATGCTGTGGAAGCTATAGGGGAGAATATAAGGTCATCCCCACTGACCCAAAATTCACAGGGAACTAAACAGTAAAAACAGTACTTCATGCACTGAGTCTTGGTTTCCTTATCTGCTGAATGGAGGCTATGGTATCTATTTTCCACGGTTGTTGTCATCTACTAGCCTCCGTGTGGTACATAGGTGGGTTCGGTAAAGGAGAGTGATAATCACAGTCATTGTCGCACTAGAGGAATGTAGAGGAGCTCTGGTCACACCATAGCTAAGCATCAGGTTGGTGTTTGAACTTATCCAGCTCGACAGGAACCGAGCCCAATGATCTGCTCCCATCCAGTCTGCAGCCAAGAAGACTCTATGGGGAAGCTTTACTCCAAAACCAACCCGCTTTGAGTCAAAAGCAACCTAACAAAAAAAGCACACAGTTGAGGCACTATGGAATCACAGAGGAGGGGACATCTAACTTGATGGAACTATTCCATGAAGGAATAAACGCGTATGTCATCAAGTCAATACAATACTTCAGGGTTCAACAACATCACAGCTTATGTATCACTTAGCAACTCTCCGAGGTCTCTTCACTTGTCATTTGGAGACCTTAACTCGGGAGTCTCTGCCCCTCTGTCCACAGTGGCATCTGGGTCCAGCTCTTCACTTTCTCTGACAGACCTCAGGGGAGGTGGGGTGGCCTAAGGAGAAAGACTCAGGGAAATTGGGAGTACGTAACCATTAAAATTAATTGCTTGCAAACATTAGAAACCAGACACCCATGAAATATGGATAAGGATTTGCCAAAAGCCATGTATATTAAATTACTTTTATAATAATATTTAACTTTTAAGCATTAAATATTTAGTGTCCCTTCTCTTGTCTTTTGCAAAGAAGTTTGCAGCCATTGCATAGCTGGAGGCATCCCTGCCCAACCTGTCTTAGGAGGCTAACTGCCGAACAGGAGGCCAACATCTCTGAGCAATGAGACCAATAGACCCTCCAGGAACTTGATCCTCGTCAACTTACACCCCACAAAAATTGACTAGATCTTTTGGCATGCCAAAGACTAAGGACAGGAAAATAGACAATCATGGTCCTGACCTCAAAACTAGCAAGAAAAGAAACAACCCAATAATCACAGAGCACTGCGTACATTTCCACGATGCTCACCTCTAACAAAAGTACCTCCTCAATCCTCTGTGAAATCCAACTGGCTTTTTCTCCCCTCCTTGCTATTGTCCATGCTGATCCTTCTGCCTGGAGCAGCTTCAACGACCCAATCATCTCTCACTTCTCCTTCTGAGTTTCCTTCAAGGACTCTGGCGTCACCTCTTCAGGGGACTTTCAGAAAGCTCGCCTGTATACCACCTCTATTATGGATGAAATTGGGCCTGCCCAAAATATGTGTTGGCATCAACCTCTCTACCTGTGAAGTGCAGACCATCAGCAGCACGAAGAGTTAAACACTCAACTATTTGCCGAAAGCGTGCTGGCGTGGATGCACCCAGAGGTACCTGCAACACTAGAACTGTTGCTCTAGCCTCGAAAAGCTTCATGGGACTGTTCTGTTCTGTACTCGTGGAGTCGCCCTGAGTCCAAACCAGCTGATGGCAACAAATGGCAGCAACAGTGTACATGTGGCCATGATCCTGTTTGGAAACAGGGTATTTTGTTTGTTGTTCATGAAGCACTAACAACATTAAGGATGCCCTAAACTCAATCTCTCCGGTGCTGTAACAAGAGTACCTTAGACACAGCTTAGCAAGGATAGGAAAGTCAGATGCCACGTGAGCATCCTCAACACACCAGAGAACCAAGGAATATCCTGACTCCCCAAAAGAAAGGGACCAGACACAATTGAGACCCTGATTTGTACTTTCATCCTCCAGAATTACAAGAAAATAAGTTTCTGTTTTTTAAAGCCACCTATTCGTGGTATCAATGCTACAGCAGTCGTAGGACACTAAGCAATGTCTGGGGGGCACTGATGTTCAAATCCAGTTTATGCAGACTTCAACCATAGCGCTCAGCATGTTGTATCTGCTAGGTGTCACTGAGTCAGTTCCAACTCTTTATTAGCCCATGTACAACAAAATGCAATGCAGCCCCTCCACTTTACCACGCGTGACGTTTTCCTCCAGGGACTGGTCCCTCCTGAGAATATTTTTAATGTACATGAGACAAAGTCTCCTCACCTTCCCCTCCAAGGAGCATCTTGGCTATACTTCTTCCATGACAGATTCATCTGTCCTTTTGACAGTCTATTGGGCTTTCAATATTCTTAGTAACACAAAGGTTTGAATGTAGCATTACTGAAGTGTGTTAGTGGGTATGTTAAAGAAACAAATCCACAGAAACTCGTATTTTAAGAGAGAATTTTCTATAAAGGGTAAGTGCACATCAAGAAAACATCCCAGGGCTGAGCCCCAGTGGCATAGTGGTTGAGTGCGGGACTGTGGCCCATGGGCTTGGCGGTTCAAATCCAGCAGCAGCTCTCCAGGAGCAATGCTGGGCCTCCCACTCCCACCAGAGGACAGTGATGAAAAAAAAATCCCAACTCACTGCTGTCCAAGTCTACAAGTCCAACATTAACCCATATTTCTGACACCAATCCGCAAAGTCCTCCTCAATCTCACAAGACACACACAATGACCCCAACTGCCAGAGGAAAACTGAAGCAGTGATCTTATAAGCATCTCAGCCCTGGTAGGGATGTCCATGCTGCTGCTCCAGCACCCATGGTTGCATAGGAGTAGTTCCATGCAGCTTTTCCTCAGGGATGTCTTGCAGGAAAGGAGCCTTGCCAAGTGAAGCAGAGAACTGGTTAATGCAGCTTCACCCTGGTCCAAGTATCACAAAGCAATAGAACCAAGAATTAGAAAGATGAGGCTCACTGAGTCTTTCAATTAACCCCACGTGTGTTTATTGGCCAGGATGGTGTAATAAACATTAACTATCCCACAAAGTGATCCTAAAATTTCAAGGGAATTCAATTTCTTCATCAGGAAACGCTTTGGGATGTTCTTTTTTTTTTCTTTTCTTTTCTTTTCTTTTTTTTTTTTTTTGAAGACTATGCTGGACAGTAACTTCTTCAGAGGAACAAAATGGATCTGTTTCCATATTGACATGCCCAATGTGTGCTACTTAAAATGCAGGAGGCATTCAGCAAAATTTTCCTGTTTAAGGCCTCCTCTTTTTCGCTGCCTCTCTACTTTCCAAGCATGATGCTCTTTTCCAGGGACTGGTCTCTGCTGATAACATGTCCAGAGCACATAAGGTGAAACCATGCCATCCATCCTTGTTTCTAAAAAGCACTATCATGTTGGTGCTCTTTTGGCAGTTCACTGTACTTTCAAAATTCTTGGCCAATACCAAATTTCCTATTGCCCTGCCATTTGTGATTTTCCTCTGAGTCTCCCCTCCCCATCTCTGAGCTGTTGTTGATGCTACATAACAACTCACCAGTTACAACTGGTGGACAACAGAATGAAGTTCTGACCTGGTCTGTGAGCTCCTTGCACCTAACTAATTGCTGTATTCCTGAGATCCAGTGTCAGTGCCTGACACAGAATAGGCCTTTGGAAAATCAGTGATTTAGCTCAATAGCTCATTAATCTGATAGGTGTTATAATTGACATGTGTACTTCATGTGATGCAAACATATAGTAAGATGAGGGGCATAAGGAAGAAAGAGGCTATCAGAGAATACTTCGACCGTGACATCTGAGCAAATAACTGAAGCAACTAGACATAATATAATTATGGCCATTAAAAACTGAAATTACTTGAGTATAATTGTACTCTCAGATGCGTTCATGTCTAATTAGCAATGCATGGCCTCGTGCCCTCTTTCCTGTGTTATCCATGGAATTACCATCTCCACACCACCACCACCATCTGGAACACGAAAGGATATGCAGGAGCTCAGGAGAAATTTGGTCGTTCTTGCTTGGGATGGTAAGAAGTCCATCCCACCCCCAAATGTTTCCTCTTTGGCTACACTGTACAGAAAGAATTTGAACTAAGTGCTTGTTTAAACTCTAAGTAGCCTCATAGAAAAGTCTTCTCCAAGGCATGACCATGCTTCCAATCCATATGCTAACTAAAACCACACTGCTTCAAGGTAGTCCTCTTAATCTCCCAGCTCCCACAGCATCAACACGATTCATATGGACACCTAATCGCCTTCAGATGCCATTTCAAGACCCCAGAAAATTCTTCAAGACAGAGCCTAAAATGATAATAATAATATTTTTTTTAAAAAGAGAGACAGAGAGACTATGAAGTTCCATACTCTGTTAGCCCTAAATAAGTAGACTCCTGCAGTTATCAAGTCTCATATGATTTCTATTTTAGAAACTACAGAGCAAAGTTACTGATTCTCTAAATTAGGCTTAAATATTTTTTATTATTGCTATAAAAGGTTTCTTATCCTTTGGTGGTTGGGCACCATTGGCTCCTCCACTCTGTCTGCCTCTGCACCCTTTTGTCCTCGGCGATCATGTCAGGAGATTGGGCACATAATGATATGATTTTTGTTCTTCAATGCCTGATACCTGGTTCTTTCCACCTCCCAATACCTCCCAATACCTCGTGGTCGCACAGCTGGTATGCTTCTTCTGTATCTGGGATCTTAACAGCTTGAAGGTGAACATATGGCCACACAGCGCAGAAGCAGCAAAGTCCACGTGGAAGAAGCACACCAGCCTATGTGATCATGAGGGGTCGAAGGAAGCAGATATCAATAAACCTGTTCTGGAAAACACTGTGGGATGTAGTTTTACTCAGACACACATGAGGCTGCTATGAGTCAGGGTTGATTCCACAGGAGTAACTGGTAACATCTGTGAAGATTGTAGAAAAATATATCCTGGGTAGCTAAGCCCAATAAAGGTTTAGATCCTGTCCTCAGAGGAGTAGGAGCAGCAGGTGAATCAATTTTAGAGTGGAAATGATCCTGCCACACAGCATCATTCAGGGACTCACTCGACGTGTCCATAGTGTCCATGGGCAGAGCTGCCCCTGTGAGTTTCCCAGACAGTAACTCTTTAAAGAAATGGATGCTCCCTGGGAGAAGCTGGGGGTTCAAAATACAGACCTGTGGTTAGCGGCCCCCTTGTAAGCACTGTGCCATCAGGGTTCCTCATTTGGGGACAGACACTGCCAATTTTCACATGCGACTTCTAAGAACTCAGAACTCTTTCTGCCACAACCAGCTGTGAGGAGAAGAGCTACTGGATGTGACACACATCATCACAGGTCAACTCTTCTTCCAAAAGCTAGGTCTCTACTACATGGCCACACCCACATGCCAGGGAAGCTAGGAAACACTCAAGACGACAGGAACATGAATTTTGATAAGTAGCAGCTATTGACTGTAGGGTTTTCTGATTGCAATTTAGTTCACCTATGTCTGAAAGGTTTTTATTGGATTAAAAAGTTTAAATATCAGGGCTTTTTCTTCTTTAAGAGCTGCAATTAAATTTTTTTTGGCATCACTGCCCTCTGGTGGGAGTGGGAGACCCAGCCTTGCTCCTGGAGAGCTGCTGCTGCATTTGAACAACCAAGCCAGTGAACTGCAGTCCCGCACGTAACCACTATGCCACCAGGGCTCAGCTTAAATTTCTTTTTTTTTTAATCATTTTATTGGGGGCTCGTACAACTCTTAACACAACCCACACACACATCCTTTGTGTCAAGCACTTTTGTACATATGCTTTCCTCAAGGTGCTTTTTCTCAAAGCATTTGCTTTCCACTTGAGCCCCTGGTATCTGTTCTTCCTTTTTCCCCTTCCTCCCTGCTTCCCACTCCCCCATAAATCCCTGATAATTTATAGATTATTATTACTTTGTCCTATTTTACACCATCCAACATTTCCCCTCACCCACTTCTCCACTGTTCATTCCCCAGGGAGGAAGCCATATGTAGATCCTTGCAATCTCTTCTCCCTTTCTGCCCCACTTTTCCAACACCTTCCCTCCCATTATCACCCCTCTTACCACCAGTCCAATGAGGTTGCTCTGACCTGGATACCCTGTATTTCTAGTTCCTCTCTGTACCAGTGCACATCCTCTTTTCTAGTTGGATTTGTAAGCTAGAACTGGGATCATGATAGTGTAGGAGAGGGGGGAGGGGGTATTCAAGAACTAGAGGAACATTGTATGTTTCATCATTGCTACAATGCACCCTGACTGCCTCTGTCCCTCCCTAGGCCTTCTGTGAGATAATGTCCAGTTGTCTACAGATGGATTGGGGGTCCCCACTCTGCACTCACCCTCATTCACAATGGCATGAGTCCTTGTTCTTTGATGCCTGATAGCTTATCCCCTCAACATCTCGTGATCACCCAGGCTGTTGTGCTTTTTCCATGTGGGCTTTCTTATTTCTTGACCAGATGGCCACTTGTTTATCTTCAAATCTGTAAAGTCCCAGACTCTACATCCCCTGATACCCAGGCACCATCAGCTTTCTTCACTACTTTTGCTTATGCACCCATCCATAGTGATACTGTTAAGACAGTCTGGTGTGCTTCTTCTGTGTGGGCTGTGTTGTTTCTCAGCTAGATGGCTGCTTGTTATTCTCCAAGTCTTTAAAACCCCAGACACTGTATCTTTTGATAGCCAGGCACATCAGCTTTCTTCACCATGTTTGCTTATGGATCTGCTTTGTCCTCAGTGATCATGTTGGGAAGGTGAGCAACTCAGACAGCCGAATTATTACAGCAAGGTGTTCTTGTACTGGGGGAGTACTTAAGTAGGGCCCCACTGTCCAGGTGTTTCCTTAGCCCTATAAATCTATGTACATAGATCTATTCCCCTTCATTGTGTATAAATATATTTACTTATCGGTGTGCCTGTGTTAAATCTCTATAAATGCCCTTTGCCTCCTAGTTCTTTCCTCTATTTCTTTTTACTTTCCTCTTGTCCCACTCTCATGTTCAGCCTCCACTTGGTTTTTAGGAATTCCTCTTGACCTATCCCTGCCAGACCTCCTATACCCTCTTTGCCATCGATTTTTTGGTCACTTGCTGTTCCCTTGTCCCTGGGTCTGTCAACATCCACTCCTTTTTTCCCATCTCCCCCTCTCCCATGTCCCCCCAGAACTGTCATCCTGTTGTTTTCTTTTCTGGCTTATTTATCCTGCCTACCCTTTCCAGATAGAGATGCGGTGATAACAATATGCCCAACACAAGACTAATAAGAAATAAAACACTAGCAACAACAGCAACATAAAGGCAACAACATCATCAACAACAAACCCTATAAATAGTTCAAGGTCTATTTGTCATTCTTTACAAGTGTTTTCCAGTCGAGTCTGACGGGGCACCTCTTAGTGGCCCCCGAGTCTGTTTTTGGTGTTCCCTGAGGACTTCATAGTTCTGCTCCCCTTGCTGTTCTGTAGCACACCCCACCCCACCCCCACCCCCAGTGTCTGACTTTGGCATGGTGAGCTCAGGGTGGGCACACTCCCCGCTGTGTGTCTCTAGTGTTGTCCCTCCTGGTGCTATGGGTCAGTGAAGAGCGTTGCGTCTCGAGGTGGGGCTGGCCCTATGATCCTCTCTGTGTGTTGGCTTCTCTGAGCAGAAATAATGTCCTCAGGACTCAGTGGGCCAGGATGTGCTTCACTCCTTTTTTCCTTCCCCCTCTCATTGGCTCCGGAGTGCTCTGAGCAGACACATCCCTCTCTTGGAGCTGGAGCTACAGTGCTGTCCTCTGAAGTGGATTCTTTGAAAACTTCTTCTTTTTTTTTAAGTATTCATTCAACAGGCAGCTGTTGAGGGGCAATGACAAGGCTGGAGCAACAAAGAGTGAACCTGAGTTCCAATCGACCTAGTCGTACGTCCCTCTGAGTCTTGGATTCTTCCTCTTCAAAGCAGACGAACGTGAATTTAGAATTGAATGAGATAATGTGATGCAAAGCACCGAAGTGTCCAACCGATGTGAAGCTGGTGGTGGTCATTTCAGGATGATGACTCTTCTTGGGTAAGAGCTTGTTGTCATTTTTTCAGGGTGAAAAACAAAGACATGCCAAGTTTTAGCCAGAGGGACAGCCGAGCTAGCCACCCAGGTTGCTGCACTCGTCTCCCTACATCTGTCCCCTGTGACCTCCATTCTGCCTACACAGGGACACTTAGTACTTGACAAGAGACCAAATGTCCAGGCCCTGCTCTGTGAGCATTCCTGCTCAAACTTGAACTGCAGCACAGAGAAACTTCTGGGATCACTCTGCCTGTCACGGCACAGAACATTCCAACCATCATATGCTGATGGCATGGCTTCCACTGCTGGGTGCACAAATGTGCACTGGCTGGAAGGAGATCTGATTGCCCCGCAAGTCCATTTGTTCCCTGCTTTAAAGTGATCAATCACTTACTCCGATCTCAGTGAAATGGCCTGAAACAAAGCAGGGGCAGGGGAGTCCTGCGCTTGCGCAGAGCAGATCAGAGGCAAGTCTTGGCAGCGGTACTGAGCAGGCAGCTATGTCAAGAACAGCACAGCCCCCAGGCTCTGGGCTTTGTAGCCAGCAGTCAAGAGGGTGCCATGCAGAACGGAGTCTCACGGGGACCCGCCACTCCAGCTCCTTCTCCACTTCAGGTGCACTCATTCGCCAGAGGCGCTGAGAACCTTTCTCAGTTCAAGGACCTTCCTGGCTTCTCACCCTCACTTCTGCAGCACCTGGCCCTGCAGTTTATTTCAGGCTGTTCTCACCAAAAAGCAGCCAATAAATATGTAACCAAAGCTTTTCAACCAAATAGACCCTCTAACCCAGAAATTCACCCTCAGTAATCTGTCTTACAGAGGCAATCTTAGACCTGAAAATAGCCTTGCACACAAAGATGCTTGCCATTCATACAAGAACAACACAACAGTGGTAAAACCAAAATGGAATACTTTGGTCCGCCAAATCAGCGGTTCTCAACCTGTGGGTCACAACAGTCAAATGACTGTTTCACTGAGGCCACCTGATGAATAATAGTAACGAAATTATAGTTATGAAGCAGGAATGAAAATAATTTTAAGGTTGGGGGCGTCACCACAGATGAACTGTAGTAAAGGGTTGCGGCAATAGGAAGGTTGAGAACCACTGGTCTAAGTAATCCCATCTGACCGTGCGCTAAGGAAGTGAACAGGCTCACCATCAGACCGAGCTGGGTAACGCAGCTGTCATCGGGTTACAATTTAGCACCTTATAGTTTGATCTCCCTCTTAACCCATTTTAATTTTATTTTAGTATTTAATATTTTCTGCTTTCTTTTCTATTGAGGTTTTTCTTGGTTACATGTTGTTATTGCTGATGAGTGTTTTTGTTTGTTTGTTTTCTTTTGTTTTGTATTTTTTTTCTGTACATAAAATCCCAGAGGCTGAGCCCCGGTGGCGTTGTGGTTGTGCGTGGGACTGCGGCTCACTGGGATGGAGGTTCAATTCCAGCTCCACGGAGCAAAGGCTGGGCCTCCTGCTCCCACCACCAGAGGCCAGTGATGCCAAAAAAAAAATCCCAGACAATAAATCTAAAAGAACAGTAACTGGATTAATATTTTCTCAGGGATATGGCAAGGGAGGTTGGGGGAAAATGGGGAGCTAATAACAATGAACACAAGAAAGAACAAAATTTTATAAGACTGATTGTGGCAATGATTATAAAACTTCAATGTGATTAAAATGTTGAATTATACAGTATGTGTATTATGTCAATAAAACTGTTAAAAAGAAGTTGTTAAAATATAATAGGGGACACAAATATATTGCAATTTCATTAATAGGGTGAGTTTATGACAAAGGAAAGTCTGCAGGTAATTAAGTTACATGAGCAGAGTAAGAACCAACAGTAGTATCGTTACAGCTCTACAAAAACAAACAACCAAAATGTTAAACAACCAAACCAGAACTATGATTACATAAGACTCTATCATCATGAATTGGGTAAAGACCTATAGAAATTGTTATTTTTTAGAGCTTTGAACCATTTACTCCCATTCAACTCACCAGTAAGAATCTGAAATTCCACCCCAAACATATTGAGTCAGAGTCTACCTTTTAATTATATGTACATACGATTCATCTAGACTGCTATCAGAATCACCTGGGGATCTTGTGAAGATGAAGGTTCTGATTTGTTTATACCTGGGGTGGGAATGCACATTCTCAGCAGGGGTTAGAACAGGACGAACCAGTATGAACCCTGGTTATCTCCGCACCTTCTTGTGAATCTTGAAGGTGAAGCTCATGATCTGCTCTATAAATCTTCACCCAATTCAGGATCAAGTATGTTTTAATAAAAGTGTTTCAAAATAAAAGTATTTTATTTCAAGTTCACAGGGAATGGGGATGTGCTACAGGTGGCAACAAATAATTGGTTAAAAGGGCAGGCTTGAAAAAACTAGGGGGTCGGTTAAGGAATGCTCATTAAATACAATTCCTTTTTTGACTCTTTCCGTTAATCTTCAGTCATATCCAAACCAGTAGTCACTGAATTGACTCCAATTCCTAGTTGATTTTTCAAATGTCAGTTCACAGAGATGCCTCTGGGTGGATTCAAACTTCCAACATTCTTGAAACTATGATTAAACTTCTCTAAGGTTTTTTTCTGTTCATCCCTCCAGCCTACGGTGACCATTCTATTACTTTGGTCTTCTTAGCAGAACAGCTGATACACAGACTTTTTCTCTTGTAAATGTAATCATCCAAACTGTAAACCCATACATGACTACCATGGAGTCGATTTTGATCTATAGGGACCCTGGAGAACAATGGTAACACTGTGTGCTAGGTACTATGCTGCATGTTCATTACATTTTATTTCTTAAGTATCACTACCACTTCCAAAGATTGGTACTTTGAGCTCTAGCTTAAAGAAAAGAAAATGAGAGCGAAAAACTTCTAATGGCTTGCTCAATATATGACAGCTGTTGCATAATCCAAGTAGAATTTAAACCAGAGTCATTTAACCTCAAACTCCAGATGCATTCCATCACAAGATTTTGACCAATTACTTAATATTTAATCTTAAAGTACTTTATAGCATATAACAGTACACTTCCTTGGCCTCAATTCAGTCATCTGTGAGATTAAGTTGCTGCACTGGGTAAGAATGACAGTATTTCCAGTGCTGAGATACAAGGACTCCCCAGCAACTCTGAATCTCCCCCTAAGACATTTGTTCCACCAGCCAAGGATCTTCTGGCTCAGGGATGTTCAATCCAGATTAAAAAATGTTAACATTCAGCAAACACATGGAAGAAGCACAACATCCTGCATGATTATAAGATGTCAATGGTATCAGGTATCAAAAGATCCAAAACAAACAATTATATTGATGCAAAAGAGGGGGATTGGAGTGGAGACCTAAAGTCCATCTGTAGACAGCTGCGCATCCCCCCACAGAAGGGTTACAAGAAAGGGACTATGCAAACAGGGTGCAACATAGCACCAATGAAACAGGCAGCATTCCTCTAGATCTTAATTGCTTCTCCCTCACCCCCCCCCACCCCTGCCACTACCATGACCCAGTTCTACCTGAAAAATCTGGGTAGACACAGTGGTACAAATAAGAGCTCTCTAGACATGAAAATTCAGGACAGATAAACCCCTCAGGAACAGTAGTGGGAGTAGTGATATCATGAGAGCAGGGGGGTGATGTAGGGCAATGGGGTGTAAAAATGGGGAACCCATTGGGGGGAAAATAACAGAAATGTTGGTAAATAGGAGACAATGGACAGTGTAAGGCATGAAATAACAATATATAACTGATCAAGGATTCATGAGAGTGGGAGGGTGGAGAGGGAGGAAGAAAGAAGAGGAGCTGACACCAAGGGCTCAAGTAGAAAGAAAATGTTTTGGAAATGTTAATGGGAACATGTGTACAAGTGTGCTTAATACAATTGAATGATGGATTATTATAAAATTTGTAAGAACCCCCCCCCCAATAAAATGATTGATTAATAAAAAGAAAAGAAACCATACTGGAGTCTTACAATTAAGGAGAAATGAATCTATGAAGTAGAACCACTTATAAGTTGAGGAATTTCTTATACAGTTTTTAAAACACTTCAACAAAAAGACTATATGACACAGTCTAAGAAAAAAGAAAGTAAAGAAACAGAATTTTGTTCTCTCTCAGGTCAGGAAACTAGAAGTCGGAATTCAGAGTCCCCATTCTAAGAGAAGACAGTTCTTTCTTGGTGATAGGAGGCCCTCTAATCTCTGCTCACATTTATACCAAAAGATATTGACTCAAAATACAACCAAATCCTGTAAATTGTAGCCATTACCATCATAGAATTTAGCATTTATAACTTATAAACAAATTACATCAAGTCAAAATGGAGACTATTATATAATACTGATGATCCTGGTCTTGCCAAGTTGACCCATAATTTAGGGAGACACAATCCAATCCATAACAAGGGCTGTGCTGTATTGATTTCTGAATCCCTGGCATATAGTCTCAGATGTTGTTGTTAGTTAATGTTGCATTGGCTGAACTTACGATGACCCTATGTCAAAGAAAACCAATAATATCCGGGCCTGGCGCCATCTTCATTATACTTGGTATATCTAAGTCCATTTCTGTGACCACTGTGTATTCTGTGTGCCTTCCAGACTAGGGCTCATCTTCCAGTGCTGTATCAGATAATGTTCTGTGAGCGACAGTGTTTACATTGGCTGGTTTAAAAAATAATAACATTAATCCCCCATGCCTTTCTTCCTCATTTGCTTTAGTCTGGAAATTCTACTGAAAACTGTCTACCAACACTTCTTATATTTGAAAGGCTGATGGCATATCTTCAATTATGACAGCAACATGAAAGTCACCACTATAAGACATAAACACAGGCAGTGGTAGTACCTAAAATAGCCCCCAATCTTTGTTGAGTTACCAAATAGGTAAACGAATGGCATATGAATAAATAAATGAATACTCCAATGCTGTGTTTGTGCTTCATTAAGAAAGCTATTTCCCCAATATCTTCGTCCTTATGCCAACAACAGGGTCTCCCTGATTAACAGCCAAGACTAAGAGACCGAACCAGCTGCCCTTCAGCTAATTTCAACTGATGGAGACCCCAAGTAAGTCAGAGTCAAACTTTTCTCAGAAGGATTTTTAATGACAAGCCGAAAGTAGATTTCCAAGTAAAAGGAAATAGAGGAAAGAATTAGGAGGCAAAGGGCATTTACAGATGTCTAATACAGGCATGGGCATATGTAAATAGTCTTTACATAACAGTAGAGAAATAGATCTATGTACACATACTTATAGGTTTAGTATGAAGGTAGCAGATAGACATTGGTCCTCTAATCAAGGCCTCTCTCAATGCAAGAACACTTTTTCTATTCACCTGGCAGTTCATGGTGCTCACCTTCCCAACCCAATTGCTAAAGACAAAGCAGGTGCATAAGCAAATGTGGTGAAGAAAGCTTGTGGTGCCTGACTATCAAAAGATATAGGGTCTGGGATCTTAAAGACTTGAAGATACATAAGTGGACATCTAGTTGAGAAGCAACAAAGTGCACATGGAAGAAGCACACCAGCCTGTGTGATCACAGGGTGTCAATAAGATCGTGTATCTGGCATCAAAAAACAAAAACATCATATCATTGTGAATGAAAGGGTATGTGGAATAGAGACCCCAAGCACATCTGTAAGCAACTAGACACCCCCTTACAGAAGGATCACACAGAGGAGACAAGTCAGTCAGGGTGCAATATAGCAACAATGAGACCTACAAATTTCCTCTAGTTCTTTAATGCTTCCTGCTCCTCACTATCATGACCCCAATACTACCTTAGAAATCAGGCTACACCAGACCGTGTTCCTGGGTTCAGATAAGAGCTGGAAACACAGGGAATTCAGGGCAGCTAAAACCCTCAGGACCAAGATTGGGAGTAGCCCTACCAGGTGGATAAAGTGAAGGTGGGAGGAAGGGACTGATTACAATGATCTACCTATAACTGCCTCCCAGATGAATGGACAACAGAAAAGTGGGTGAAGGGAGACATTGGTCATAGAAAGACATGAAAAAATAATAATTTATAAATTATCAGGGTTTCATGAGGGAGGGGGATAGGGAGGGAGAAGAATAAAATGAGACACTGATACCAAAGGCTCAAGTAGAAAGAAGATGTCTTTGAAAATGATGAGGGCAACAAATGTACAAATGTGTTTGACACAATGGATGGATGACTGTGATAAGAGGTGTACAAGCCATCAATAAAATGATTTTTTAAAAAGAATTATACATCTAAATAAATGGTAGGACAAAAAAGAAGAGGAAAGTAGATTTTCAGAGGCTTTCTTTCAAGGGGCCATGGCTGGATGGATTCAAACCACCGATTTTATCATCAGCAGTTGAACACTTAATCATTTGTCCACCCAGGGATGCTGGTTAACAGGTGCTTCCACCGAAATTACATACAATGTAGTGTCAGGGAGCAGTGAGGGGAAAGGAGCCACAGCCACATCTCCCAGTCAAAGCCAAGATTCTCAAACCAGCAGCCCCACATTAAAGACCTGCACCCTTATTTTATTGGGCTATGTTTAAAAAACTGTGTCTATTTGGATGTGTTCTAAAACTGGAGAGATGTCTAGAACATAGGTCTATACTTTCTCTTGACCTAGCAAGGGACCAGGGACCCATCAGCCTGTCTTCCCACCACACTACAATGACTACACCAGGGGTCCTAAAACTTTTTAAATGGAGTCAGATCACTGTCCCACAGACCATTGGAGGGCCAGACTATAGTCAAAAAAACCAACTATGAACAAATCCACTGTGGGCCTGGGATGAGTTGGCTGCTAAGCAGGACAGGCAGGGGTGGCAAAAACACTGGGTGGCTGGATAAATGTCCCCGACGGGCCGCATGTGGCCCGTGGGCCATGTTTGAGGATGCCTGGACTAAACTGTGCACTCCTATTTGCTTGTCCCTCTTATGCCCCCACCTCACCTCTGCCCATTGCGTTTCTTGCTTGCTTTAAGTCTTAAATAGGGCAAAGACAAGACAAAGAGAAAGACATATCACCCAGATAATGTATAACATCAGCAAGAGGTCATAATGGTGTCCAAAGATTTGCTGAGATTTGGGGATGGAAAAATCATGTGGAAGGACAAAAATAAAGCAAACATTAATGGCAGTGCAATATATCCCAGTTATAGATGTGACTCCCAAACCCAAAATCAGCTCACTGCCAATCATCCCTGTTGTCTCTCCCGGTTGTTCCCTATCAGCATTTGAGACGGCAGCCCCTTATTTATACAAAGGAGCACTGGTGGCATAATGGGTTAAGTTCAAGGTTGGTAGACTGAGGGGGAAAGATGAGACTTTCTAGTCTGATAAAGACTGACAGTCTTGGAAACCCGCAGGGGCAGTTCTATCCCGGCCAATCGGGCCACTATGAGTCGGAATCCACTCAATGCCAGTGAGTTTGGTCAGGTTTGGTCTGGCTTGGCTGGGTTTGTTTTGTACAAACAGCTTGGGGTAGGAGTTACAAGTCGGGAGCGGGCTTATTCTTTGCACCACACAAGAAGAAAAAGGATATCTTCAGCTCCATTTCTCCCTTGGGTTGAGAGTTTAATACAAATCCCAGATTAGGCTGCCAGCGTTTGGCTCTGAGAATGCCAGAGGCATGGCTAAGAAAAGAGACCAAGCGAGGTGGGGCACGGGAGCTGGCCAGATGTAACCGAGCGAGAGGCTCTGGAAGTGAGACCCTCTGAAGCACGAGGCTGACCAGACTGGCCAGCAGGACTGCTGACGTGAGGAGAGGAAGGGGCCGGACACGCTTGCTTTTCGCTCTTTGGGGACATAGGCGGTCAGGCAGCGATTCTGAGCAGCTCCGCTGACAAGCCACTGTCTCGTGAAGCTTTAGCTCCACTCACTGGCGGCCTATAAATTAAAACGCCTAGAAGTGAGCAAAGCTCAGCAAGGCATCCAAGCAGTCACAGCCAGCCTCTTAGAAGAGGCTGCGGCTTTAGCAGAGGCCTTAAAACAATGCGGCAAGGGCTTTGTTAAGACCCTTTGGTGAACTGAAGGGCAAATAGTGCCTTTGGGCAGCAGCAGCAGCTTTCCCACTGGCGGGCAGTACTTGCAGACATCCCAGGGGTCCTGTTCACTGTGAAATGGAAGAACCCTGCATGTATCACAAGTTATTATGTTTACAGGGTATTATATGAGGTGAGGACCCCTGGACGGCGTAGTAATTATGCACTGGGCTACTAACACCCACACAAAACTCAGCAGTCCAAAATTACCAGCCACTCTGAAGAAGAAAGAGGAGGCAACAGTTAGTGTCAGAAACTCACAGGCGACTGTCCTGCTCTGCACTATAGGTTGGCAGCGACTTGATGGCAGTGTTTCGTTTTTCTTTTTTTTTTTTCTTTTTTTTTTTTTTTTGGTCTGAGAAGGTACATTCTGAAAAGGTTTATGTGTCCCAACAACCATTAACAGAGTCCACAGGGAACTATGTGTCTCATAAGCCAACAGCACATATGCTGCTCATCAAGGAAATCCTCTCAGTCCCAGAGTCCAGAGGGACATAAATGTTCCCATCAACCCTACCCACCCCCGTCCAGTCTAAAGGTTACACTCAATACAGACACACGCAATGATTGAGAAGACATTCAATTCGTGGGAAAAAAATATATATCAATAAGAATTTTAAGTGAGAAATAATTCAATCATGAGAGGGCTAAAAAGGGGTGTTTTCCAGGAAAGAGATAAGCATGCCTCTCCCACCACTCTCCATCCCTGCCCAGTGTCTCTCCTGACCTGTGCCCTGGTCCCCCTTCTCTTCTGGTCCTGGGACTCCAGAATGCAGGATAGAAGTCAGCTCACTTGTTTGGAACACCCACTATAATCAGGCGCACCGGAGGACCCAGGTTTGAAGTGTATATGATTTTGGGTCCCCAGGTGGTACCAATGGTAAGCAAGTTTGGCTGGATGCCAGAAAGGTTAGAGATTCTCATTCAGGCAGCGGCATCTCAGGTAAAAGGTTTGGTGATCTATTTTCTGGAAAATCAACCCTTGACTAGCTTGTGAAGCACAATTCTATTCTGATGCACCTGGGATCATGGTGAGAGGGTAGCCACTGGAAGCAACTGGATTTCTTTTGTTTTTAGAGGAGGAATACAAAATGAATCCAAAATAGCCGAGGCTTGGTAAGGCAAGGGCTCCTGAGCAGTCCTCCTCTGGTCAGGTGTTTTCCATATGCCAGCTCACGTATTGATGATGTTGACTTCTAACACTTACCACCTGGGAGGCACATCACCTCGGGTCGTGCTTTTATTGCTCCTTGGTGTCACAGTTTTCCACCCTCTGGATGGAGGAGGTTCAATGCTGTGTTAGACAGGGTTCTCTAGAGGAACAAAACCAAGACACTTATGATTATATATATATATATATATATATATATATATGTAGATATATACAGCACAAGGGAATAGAACAGCTAACTAGTAGACACAACCATACAAAGCACTCAGTTCAACTTAATTCCATGAAACAGTTAATAAACTGGAAGTCCTTCAACTCTAAAGGGATGCTGGGCCCAAGGTCAAGAAAGCAGATCGCTGAGTCTTCCATAGAGCTATGCAGGCTGTCCGGCCACAGGCAGCAAACAGCAGGGCGCAACATCAGCAGTTAGATGACAGATTCCAACAGTCCTCAGTTCAAATGATGTATAAGCCAGCAGGTGGTGAAGCAGGTCTCTAAGGAACCCCAAGCTCTAGTGACATGGTTCACAGGTTGGGTGTCCTACAGGTAGTGTAGCTCACAAGTTGAGGCAGATAACTAGCTAAGGCAGCCCACACTGGTCTGACGACCAGAAAGCAAGAGATAGGCAGGGCTGGCCAATCCATTTATCTCTTTGATGGCCAAACTGTGACCTTATTAATCCCACATGTTCTTATTGATTAGCTTGGCACAATAAACCTACCTATCACAAATGATCTTGGGGTCCAAAGAGTAAATCCAACTCCTGACTCTTCATTCTCAATGATAGTGAGAGCTTCCCTACCTGCTTCTGAGATGGATCATTTTCTACCCAGAAGGGTGGCAGATATGTTGGCATTCCAAGCTGCATTGAATATGAATTGGCAAAAAAGCCTCCAGAAATTGATGAAATATTCATTGAGATATTTCAAAAGAGATGTAGCACTAAAAATGCTCAGTCATGTTTCCAAGAGATTTGGGAGTTATACCCATTTCAAAGAACAGCAACACAAAAGAATGCAGAAACTTTCTAACAGTATTGTAATATCACATTTGTAATAGTTACATAATCTGGTGCCAACTTGAGACTATTAAGAGTGAAAGGGGTGGAGTTTAGCCAATCAATCAGGTGATAACCTCATTTAAAGGTGATGTGAAGATAAATAGAGGAGGCAGGACATATACGCTCTCAGTTTCATCTTGCCTGCTGACAAGACACATGACTACAATAGAGCCCTGCAGTTGAAGGAGCTGTGTGGATATCCACGCCAGTGCTAAGATGCTTCTGCCACCAGTGGCTCCACAAGACTTTCCACCCACTGGCCTGTCATCTTCCTGCATTTGGCATCATTGCATGACAGTGTGAGTCTAAAGAGGAATTTATGAACTCATATCTACATATGGGGTGATATCAGACTTAGGGGCTTGATCTGGAATTTATGGACAATATGGACATGTGGGATAATGTTGAACTTATGGACTGGGTTGGGATGTTTTCTTAATATATAATTACTCTTTAATATAAAATTCTCTCTCGGGCTGAGCCCCGGTGGCATAAGTGGTGGAGTGTGGGACTGTGGCCCACGGGCTTGGTGGTTCAAATGCAGTGGCGGCTCTCAGGAGCAGCACTGGGTAGCGCCCACGACCACCAGAGGCAGTGATTGCCCCCCCCCCAAAAAAAAAAAACCAAAAACCAAAAATTCTCTCTCACACACATATGAGTGTCTCTGGATTTATTTCTTTATTCTACCTGACTAACAACACTCAAGAAACAGTTGCAGCAGTACAATGATAGGAAGTTGGCAATAAATCAAGCTAAATTCAGAAGAAAACATGGGATAAGAAATATCAGTGCTGATATCAGATGGCTATTGAATGAAACCAGAGAATAACAGAACGGTGATTGTCTGTGGTCTGTTGACTATGCAAGGGCATTGAACTGTGTGGACCACAATAGAGTACAAATAACATTGCAAACAATGGGAATTGCAGAACACTTTACTGTGTCTGTGCAGAACTTGTAGCTAGAAAAAGTGACACTCATCTGCAAAGAACTAAGGGTTTTAAATCATAAAAGGTGTGTATTGAGGTTGTATATTTTCACCAACTTCATTATCCAATTTGTTTGCTAAGCAATTAATCAGAGGTGCTGTACTATTTGAGGAAGCATGAGGTAGTTGGTTTGGGGGAAGACTCATGCTAATCACTTGTGATATCCAGGTGACATATCTTTACTTGCTGAAAATAATAAGAACTCGAAGCACTTGGTGAAAACCAAAGACTAAAGCCTTCAGTATGGATTGTTCCTCAACATACAGGAAACTGGATGATGAAACAACCACATGATTAATGGAACTATTGAAGTTATCCAGAATTTTGTTTTATTTGGATCTTCAATCAACACCTGTGAAATCAGCAGTCAAGAAATCAAATGACATTGCATTGTGGGAATCTACTACAAAATACCCCTTTCAAGTGTTAAAAATCAAAAGTCGCTTTGAGGAGTAATGTGCCTCTGACCCAGGTCATGGTATCTTGAATCTCATATGCGTATGAAAAGGAGATTCAGTCTTCCTGTCTCCCTTATTCACTAACAAGGAAAAACCAAAGAAGAAGAACTGATTAATTGGAGTTGGCTCAACTCCAAGTTCATGGCCATCAAGTTGATTCCACTGCACAGCATCCGTGTAGCACAGAGTAGCACCGCCCCTATGGTTCTCCAGGGCTGAAAATCAGTGGTTCTCAACCCTCCTCATGTCACAACCCTTTCATACAGTTCCTCATGCTGTGGGGACCCCCAACCATAAAATTATTTTTGTTGCTACTTCATAGCTGTAATTTAGCTACTGTTATGAATCATAATGTAAATAACTGATACACAGGATGAATTTTCACTGTTACAAATTGAACATAATTAAAGTCTAGTGATTAATCATAAAACACTATGTAATTATATATTGTGAAATATTCATTTCTAATTACAAATAAACAAACTTTTGTCTTGAAGCATGATGTAGCATGGGTGACAGTCTTCATGCTGGGTACTCATATGTAAGCCTATCTGCTTGTGGATGGACCCTCCTGGAGACTGACTGAGGAGCAGTGTCTTAGTTCCTAAGGCCATCAGAAATATGTGCTTTCCAATGGTCATAGGCGACCCCTGTGAAAGGGTTGTTTGATCCCCCCCTAAAGGGGTTGCAACCCACAGGTTTAGAATCACTGCTGTAAATCTTTACAGGAATCAAAAAACGTGCCTTTTTCCTGTGGAGCTGATGTTTTTGAACTGTTGGCGTTGCCATCAGCAGTCCAGTTTGTAACCCACCATCCCATCAGAGCTCCTCTATTTGAAAGGACAGAGAATGTTAATTCAACGTTAGAGTCAAAACCTATTCCTATCGAATTATTGCTAAGAGTCTTTATTAAACAAAATTATCAAAATCTGAGCTATTGCTTCTCAGCACCTCCTCCCTCTAGGGCTACCCCCTTCTGAAGGCAATGTTTCCATCTCGCTAGCTCTTTCCCCAACCAAGTTTGCCCTCTTCAGTTTACACCACATCAAAGCAACAGTTTGGACACTCTAGGAACTCAAATCATATTCCTTTTAAACATTCTAGGAATTGGAGGGGGGTGGAGAAAGAAACCTAAAGTGGCAAGATCACAGCTGTAGAGAGTCTGGGGTAGGCTTCCCGGTATCCTGGGATAGCCTGTCTTCCCCTCAAAGAATAAGCAGGAGCATCACCTGGGTGATGAAAATATCACCCCAGTGCTATTTTCCTGGACTTGGTCTCACTAATACAGTTCTCTGATTGCTTAAAAGAGCCTCATCCTAAATGCCTATGATCATCCTGTATCTTTAACGAAAATCTAGCATGACTCTCCCTTTGAGTCACTCCCCCCCCAAAAAAAAAGTCATCATTACCTGCTGAACTGAATTTAATTTTACTAATTTCTATCTGATTTGATTTTAACTAACCCAATAAGTTCCCTCTGAAGGCACTGTTTCATGGGTGGAAACTTTTTTGAAGACGCACACCCTACGAAGATGAAAGCAAGTAGAATTTGTCTTCCACCATTCACTGACCACAGAGCCATATTTAAATATGTTTTCTTTTGTTTGGAATCAATCCACACCAACATGAACTAGGACCCTTAGAGAAATGTTTTTACTTACCAATATATACCATGAACTGCCAGAAGAAATAGAGAAACCATCTTAAAAGATGTACAGTCAGAATGCTTCTCAGAAAGGAGATGTCATCACTGTTGCCTTTATTTTACACACATTACCCAGAACGACCAGCCCCTGAAGTAAGCCAGCGTAGTTGGTAAAGTAGAGGGTCAACAATAAAAACTCTCAACAAGATAAATTAGGACAGGGGCGGCAACAATAAACCCAACCATAGCCATGATTGCATGGATGGCAATGTAGCAAACAGAGTTTCATTTGGTCCATAAACCCACTGTACATGGTACCCTTAGTTATTTAGCAGAAGCTAAAAGATAATGGGTACTAGGGCTATATTATGCAATTCCCTACACCACAGGGAGAAACCTAGTTTTTGAAGTATGTGAAATGGGACTCATAATCAATAACATCACAAGGTTGTTGTGAAAATCAAATGTCAAGACCAGGTGGACTCTGTCCACAGAGAATGGACCTTTTTGAAGTGGAGAACATCTCAGGGCCTCTCTGAGGCTTGAATCTTGACAATCTTAGTGAGCGGACGATCCCCATGGAAACACAATCTCACACCATCACTACAATCCAAGGGAGTGTTGTTGCTACTAAACAAAGAAGTGTCAGGCTCCGGATCTTTCTGTGCATCTGAATGCCTGGGGAACATTCTAAAATACATCAGTGATGGGACTCTCCTCTAGGGATGCTAGTTAGCTGGCTATAGAATAGCACTGACACATTCGTTTCTCATTGTCTGTTGGCATTTTAACTCTCCAAGTTAAAAAACATATATACATTTTAATGCACATTTTAATGTGCAAGCAAACTTGACAGCCACTGTACTAAAAGATTTTCATCTGGAAGCTTGGCTTCCTCCTGGACCACTTATCTCCCAATTGGCTCAAATGGGACCAATCTGAGAGGACAGAAATGAGAGCAACAACCTCAAAAATAAGCTTCCAGTGTATATCCAGAATGCATTACATTCTCAAAGTAACTGCACAGAGCCAGTCTCATTGATTTTTAACAAAAATGCTAAGAGGTGGCTGTTACTTCTGCGATCTTCTCTCAGAGTTGAGGAAACAGAAGTTCAAGGGCAGGACTCGAATCCCAAAGATTATACTCACAAGTCAATGTCACAGATTTAGGAAGGAAAACACTACGAGGCTGTAGACAGAGAACTGGGAGGAGTAAAAACACTAGACTTCCTCGCTGTGTCAGTCTGATGTTGGGCAAGTTGCATACCCTTCCTGAGAGTCCCTTGCCGACTTACAACATGACATGCTTTCAGATGGGGACTCAAGAGTCTAGCCTAGGTTTGTCACTAAAGGTGACTTTCAAAACTTAACTTTTCTGGACTTGAAAGTCTCCACCTGTGAAAGGGGAAGAGGGAACTGAACAAGATCAGGGAGCATAGTAAAAGCATCTGATCCATTCTGCTATCTCTTTGTTAATCAATGAAGCATCCTGTGTGGGATCCTTGGGTGGTTCAAACACATATTGTGTGGGATCCCTGGGTGGTACAAACAGTTAACTTGGCATCTGGAGGAGGGACGTAGGGAGGAGTGGACAGGGGGAGATGTCGGACAGTGGAAGACATGACAAAACAATAATGATTGCAGAGTAATGAGGACTGGGGGGAAGGGGAAAAGGTTGGAATGGGAAGGAAGTGGGGCTCAAATCAAGGGCCTAAGTGGAAAGGCAGATGTTGGGAAAATGTTGATGAGGGTGGGCAAGTGGGGGTGCTTGGCACAGTATGTGTAACTATGTATTGAACTATGCATAATGTATGATGAAAAGCGATGTATGAGCCCCCAATAAAATGATTAAATAATTTTTTTAAAAAAGATTGTTTAAAGCTTCCTCAAAGGAGCCCAGGTGATGTCATGGTGAAGAGTTGGTTTGTGATCTTCGAGGTCAGAGGTGTGGAACCATCAGCCACTCTGAAGGAGGAGCATGGGGCTTTCAACCACCATAAAGAGTTGGTCTCAGAAATCCCCAGAGGAGTCCCGATGCGTCAGCATCAGCTGGATGGCAGTGAGAGAGAGGGTTGTCTCATAAGAAACACCAAGTAATGGATCTCCTTTCAAACATCAGCCATGGAAAACACTCTACAGAACAATTCTACTCAGATGCACACGGAGTTGTCAGGAGGCAGAATGGAATCTGTGGCAATCTGGTTGGGGGTATATTCAGGTAAATATTGAGCTGTCTTTCCTTTTGTTGATTCTGTTTACTAGGGTAGAGATGATGCATTTCATGATGCATTGGAATGATCAGAAGCAGGATGTGACCATCCATATATCTTTAATGGGCACATGGACATACCAAAGGCCCAAAGCATTATGGACTTTCCTCTGAGAGTGAAACAACCCCACTCCTCTGCTACCCTGGCCACACACTCAATACTTCCCAAATGTAGATCCCTTGGCCCAGACTTCAACAGGAAGGTGGGACAGACATTTGTCTGGGCACAAATCCAAAACATGAGAGCTGTTATGGATTGAATTCTGGGTCCCAGAGAATTGTGTTGGAACTCTAACCTACATAATAACCTAACTCTAACCTGTGAATATAATCCCATTTAAGAATAAGGGTTTCTCTATCTATGAAAGTACGTAAGTGTAGAGTGTGCCTTACCCTTCATCATCTTTGTGTTATAAAGTGAGCATATCCCATACAGAAGCAAGCACTTATGGTGGAAAGGCAGATCCCAGGAGAGTGCCAGAGAACCCAGGACCAAGGCATGTCAGGTTTATGGAGGGAAACTGAGACAAGAATTTTCCATCAGAGCCAATAATGAGACCTAAGCCCTACACCTGAAGAATTAGGCTTCTCACCTCTGAAATTTAAGAAAATAAAGATCTGTTCATTAATGCCACCCACTTGCACTACAGCTAGTATGGCAGCCCTGAGAAACTAAGACAAGGTCCAGTCAAGCTTTGCACACAATAAATCTAAGACTGGAATCGGGATTTCTAAAAAGCAAAACAAAATTCACAGCCATGAAGTCCATGCTGACTCACAGCAATCCTAACAGACAAAGTAGAAGTGTCCCTGAGGGTTTCAGAGTCTGTAACTCTACAGGAATTGGAAAGCCCTGGCTTTCTGCCTTTGAGCAGCTGCTGATTTCAAACTACAGTTAGCAGCCCAGCCCCTCGTAACCACTATGCTACTAGGTCTCCTTCTATTTCTCAAATGATCCAGAATTAAACAGATGTTATCCATGAGCCATTAAAGTCCCAATCCAAATTTTCACCCTATATTCCCTTGGGACTGGTTGTGATGATCCAAGGAGTTAATAGGTGTGATGATACTGACTTCTCCAGGAGAAAAAGGTACATGTCTCAGAAGTTGAGCCAACGAGCTTGCAGTCTCCAAGGCAAAATGAAAAATACCATTTTTTCATGTGTTCTAATAGAAAAGCAACCTCATGTTTTAATCATGACTTTCAGTAATTGCTTAATTAGCATGGCATTTGTACCTCTCTGGTGCCACAACTGTATGCCGAGCCTCAAAATTCTAATGAGAATTTCTCTTTTAGCCAACTTCATTCCTCAAAATGGTTTTCGCATTCCATGGGCTTGGGGGTGGTGGGGGACAGACAAATGGGAAACTCACCAGATAGGAAAGGCAGAGGGAATGTGAAGCTGTCAATTGTGCAGCACACAGGAAGATAAGGAATTACATAGCAATTAAAGCATATCAATTTTGGAACCAAGCAAACTGGGCTGACCTCTCACTCCAAGCTGATCAATTGTATGACTTTGGGCAATTTTTTTATTTTTCCTGCATCTCTGTTTTCTTTGTCATAAAATGGTATAATAGAGGTACCTCGTTCCTACAGTGGTTGTGAAGATTACATAAGATGATCTGTGTCAAGGACCTAATTAAAAAGGGGATCAAATCTGTTTTCAACAAGTCTATTCTAATTCATGGAGACCCCATGGAGCAAAGTAGACCTGCACTCTACTGGAGTTTCAAGGTTTCAGCCAAGGCTATTGCACCAAACACTTGAAGTTGCACCCTTTATCATACTGAACACCCATGACCATACCTCTGGCTACACCCCCTAATATTGTATAAGAATCCAGCTAAGCGCCCAGAAGGGTAGAGACCTCTTCAACAGAACAGAACTCTCCCTCCCTCCCTCCCTCCCTCCCTCTTATTGGTAAGTCTTGCCTATTTCTCTTGACTGGCTATTGATATGTGTGAGTGCTTATTGGAATAAACTGGTTAAAAACCTCGTTGGGTCATAAAGCGTTACAGAAAGTGAAAAAAAAACTGACCTAATCACTGTGTGGAGCATGGACACTGAAAGGTCGCTGCCCTAGTCTACTGATTCCTGAACCACATCCTATGGAAGATAATTTAGAGGCTGCAAGGTCACTGTCCCCAGTTATAAGCTAACTGATTCTTAAACTCTGTCTTTGGAACTGTCATAAGGTGCTCGAGACACATAAAACGAAGTCTTGTCATCCTTGCCTCTAAGTAGCATTCTGGCTATACTTTTTCCAAAGCAGATCATTTTGTCTTTTTGGCAGTCCATGGTGTTTTCAATATTCTTTGTCAGCACCATAATTCAAATGCATTGGTTCTTTTTCAGTCTTCCTTAATCAATGTCAAACTTTCACATGCATGTGAAAGTTATTAAAAATACCATGGCTAGAGTCAAGTGCACCTCAGTCCTCAAAGTAATGTCCTTGGCTGTCAACATTTTACAGAGGTCTTGTACGACAGATTTACCAAATGCAATGCGCATTTTGACCTCTTGACTGCTGCTTCCATGAATATGGATTGTGGAGCCGAGTGTGACAGTCACCTACTCTAGTGTCAGTTTGAGGATTAAGAGTATAAGGGTTGAGTGTAACCTGTCGATCTGGAGATAGCCATTGAGACCTATGTGTGGGCATGCCTTCTCCTCTGAGAATTTTGGGAAATGTGGTAATTCTTTCTTGGAAGCAGGAGACACTCAGTTCAGTCCCTTGGAGACACTCTACTGACAAGACACAAGGCTGACTCCCTGCGAGACATCCCTGAGGAGAAGTCACATGGACCTACCCTGATGCGTCCAGAACCTGGATCTAGAGAAGCCATGTGGAGACTCCTGCCAGCACTGAGATGCTTACAACACCACTGGATCCCAAGACTTTTACCCACTTGCTTATGATCATCCTGAATTTGGCATCATGGCATGTATTTTGTGAATCTGAAGGAATTTGTATATTGTTGTCAGCCATATGGACTATTATGGGCTAATATAGGACTCATGACCTTGGAATGGACTGGGTTAGGATGTTTTCTTAATGTACAGTTGTTCTTCTATCTAAAACTCTCATACACATATGAGTGTTTATGAATTTGTTTATCTAGTCTACCCAGAACAACACAACAATCAAGACAAAATTCTTGACAAACTTCAAATTTTTCTCCATTTATTATGATGCTACCTATTGATCCAGTTGTGAGGATTTTGTTTTCTTTACTTTGAGTTGTAATCCATACTGGATGCTGCAATCTATGATTTTCATCAGAAAATACTTCAAATCCTCCTCGCTTTCAGCAAGCAAGGTATATCATCAGCCTATGGCAGGTTATTAATAAGCCTTCCTTCAAATCAATTGCCTTATTCCTCTTCTTGTAAACCATATTCTCAGATGATGTGCTGCTCAGCATTGGATAAGTATGGTGAGAGGATACAAGCCTGACACACACCTTTCCTGGTTTTAAACTGTGCAGTATCCCCTTGTATTGTTCTCACAACTACCCCACTCCATCAATAGGCTATACATGGGCATAATGAAGTGTTCTGAAATTCTGATTCTTCTCAAGACTATCTATAGTTTGGAATATCTTTCTGGTATTCTCTGCTTTCCACCAAAATCCATCTGATATCAGCAATGGTATTTCTTGTTCCACATGCTATTCTGAATCTGACCTTAACTTTTGACAGTTCCTTTCCAAAGTACTGCTGCAATCATTGCTTGATTATTGTGGTAGTTACAAAATCTGGTGTCAATTTAGGACTGAGAGGATTAAGAGTAAAGGGGTGGAGTCTGTCAATTGGGTCATAGCCAAGGAAGTCTCTGTGTGGGCATGGCCTTCCCCTAGGAATTCTGGGAACTCCTGCATTTTTCATCATTGGAAGTAAGAGACTCTTTCTTGGCTCACTCCCTGACAAAACACATCCACAACACTGACAGAGCCTGTGCCCCGGGAGATGGAAGAGTCACACAGAGACCCCTACTAATGCTGAGGTGTTTCTACCATCACTTGATCCACAAATCTTTAGACCCAGTGGCTGGTGATCTTCATGCTTGCAGTGTCATTGCATGTGTTTTGTGAGACTGAAGAGGACTTTATAGATTGGTATCAGACATATAGGTTAATATCGGATTTATGGACTGAATCTGGACTGGGCTGGGATATTTTCTCAATACATGATTGTGTTAGTCCAGGTAGACTAGAGGAACAAATTTCATAGACATGCATATGGATATAAGGGTACAGTTTATATATAAGAGAAATAGGACATTAAGAAAGCATCCTAATCCAGTCCAGTACAAAGTCATGAGTCCGAAATTAGCCCATGTGCCTGATGCCAATCTATAATGTCTCCTTCCAACTCACAAAGTCACAGGCCACTGGGTGCAGTATCCCAGTGCTGGCAGGGGTCCCTCATGGTTCCTCACTTCCAGGGCTCAGGGTCCATCAACAGCATCCAATGGTGACAGAAGCAACTCATCACTGGCAGGGGTTCCCATGTGACCTCTCCAGCTTCAGAGGTCTGGCTCCATCAGGACAAAGCCATGTGGCTTCTCCTCCAGCTCCTCGGACACTGCCATCTTGTCTTGTTCATGATTCAACATCTCTCAGACCAACTCCCAACAACTGGGGAAGATAGCTTCTCATCTTCACGAGGGAAATATTGCAAAATTTCCCAGAAGTCTCAGGAGAAAGCCATGCCCACATGGAGGCCTCATTGGTTACTCAATGGCTATCTCCAGATTAAAGGGCTAGACTCCACCCCAACATTTCAATCACAAAATTAACATAAGCACATGACTGCCACCATGATTGCTTTTATTATAAACCTTTCTCTTATACACATATGACTGTCTATTAATTCTTCTCTAGTCTACCCAGACTGACATAATTACCTTCAGCATAATTTTACTAGCATGTGACAGCAATAATTAAACAAAAAGAAACAAACAAACAAACAAACTTGCTGTCATTAAGTTGGTCTCAACTCAACAACCCTCAAGGTAGGGACAGGGTAGAACTCCCCCTGTGGGTTTCCAAGATGGCAACTCTTTATGGGAGGAGGAACCCCATTTTTCTTTCATGATATCAATAATATTGTGCAATAATTTGAGCACGGGGTCACTGGTCTTCAAAAAGGGTATATATATATATATATATATATATATATATATATATATATCTTTTCCAGTCAATTGAGCAAGCAGTTATCTTCTAAATTTCCTGCCTTAGGCAAGTGATTTTGTCCAGTGCTTCTTATTCAGGTTGAAACTTATCAATTGGTATTCCATCTCTTCCTAGATGCTTGTTATACTTTTAGTACAGCTTGAATTTTTTGTACCATTAGTTCTTGCTCATATGTTACCTTTTAAAATGGTTAAGTGTTGACTAATTCCTTTTAATACATTGACTTTCTTTTGATGTTTTCTGTATCGTTGAACATTTTATGCATAGAATTTTTTAATAATGCAACTTGAGGTTTTTCAGTTAAAGATATGCTGAACATTTTCATCCTTTTTGGTCTTCTGTCCCTCTGTATTTGCACATACATGCACTCATCTATGTGCAAATACTTACATATACTTACATATTCATAACCATATCCACTCCCATTGAGTCAATTCCAACTTATGGTGAACATATATCAGGTATCTTAGACTATAAATCTTTACAGTAGCACACTGTCTCATCTATCTTCAATAGATAGTCACTGAAACACTTTTAAGACTCCAGTAATGGGCTGTAAAACATTACATTTGTGGACCATGTGTGTCAAGAGGCTTCAATGTTTCCACTAGACTACAATTCTAAGCACCCAAGCCCAGTAGCTCAGTCCTACAAAGTGGTTAGTTATGGCTATGATGTTTCATATCTTTGTGCCCTGTATGTTCTACTATATACTATATACATGGATATACAGATACACCTCGTTTTTAAAATAAGTTCTTTTATTGGGGGCTCTTACAGCTCTTATAACAATCCATACACCAATTGTTTCCAGGACATTTGTATATATGTTGCCATCATCATTTCCAAAACATTTATTTTTTCTTGGCCCTTGGTATCAGCTCTTCTTTTTTCCTCCTCCCTCTCCCATCCTCCCACCATTGTGAAACCTGGATAATTTATAAATTACTTTTATTTTCATATTTTACACCATCCACTGTCTCACTTCACCCACATTTCGGTTGTCCATCCCCCTATAAGAGGGAGGGTATGGATTATAAATCAATCATTATGGTCAGTTTCCCCTTTCTCCTTTCCCCCCCCCCCACCTTTCACCTACCCTAATGGCATTGCAACTCTCATTATTGGTCCCAAGGGATTTTTCTGTCCTAGATTCTGTGAGTCTAGAGCTCTATAGATAAACCCTTCAGGACCAATAATGAGAGTAGTGATATGAGAGGGAGAAGGAGAAGGTGGCAGGGGAATGGGGAAACTAACCACAATGATCTATATATAAACCCCTCCCAGGGGGACAGACAACAGAAAAGTGAGTGAAGGAAAATGGTAGTTGGTGTAAGGCATAAAAAATAATAATCATTTATAAATTATCAGCAGTTCCTAGGGAGGGGGGAAAATGAGCTAATACCAAGGGCTCGAGTAGAAAGAAGACATTTTAATGGACCCTAATGAAATCAAGAGGATAATTATATATTATAATTAAGGCCTATACACTAATGAATTCAACAACTTGGAAGACATGGACAAATACTTGGAAAAACAATCCCTCCCTAGACTATCCCTGGTGGACATCAAGAGCCTCAACAGACCCACAGCAATCGAAGAAATAGTCAAGGTTATCAAGGGATTACAAACAAATGTCTCCCAAACTCTTTCTATGAAACTAGTATAACTATGATACCTAAAGCAGGCAAAGATCCCTATATCTTTGGCAAAGAACAATATCTCTAATGAACATCGATGCAAAAATCCTTAACAAAATACTGACCAATAGAATACAAAAACATATAAAATAATAATTCACCATGACCAAGTGGGTTTCCTACCAGGGATGTAGGAATGGTCCAACATATGAAAACCATTAGTATTATTTGCCCAATTGACAGAAAAAAAATTTATAAGAACCACATGATAATATCTCTAGATGCAGTAAAAGCATTCAACAACATCTAATACTCCTGTTTAAGACACTCAAAAGATAGGAATAGAAGGAAAATTTCTCAATATTATACAAACTATATATGGAAAACCAACAGCCAATGTGGTAATCAATGGAGAAAAGACTAAAATAATTCCACTGAAAAAGGAGACCAGACAAGGATGTCCCTTGTCCCCACTCCTATTTAACATCATACTGGAGGTCCAGGTAAGAAAAGACATCAAAAATGTTCGTGTGGGGAAGGAAAAGGCAAAACTATCATTGCTTGCAGAAGACATGATTGTATACTTCAAAAATCCCCGAAACTCCACAAATGGAGTGTTGGAAGCAGTAGAGGGATATGACAGGGTGACAAGATACAAGATCAACAAACAGAAGTCGATCATACTACTATACACATCAGACAAGATCACAGAAGAAGCCATCAAAAAGGTAGTATTCTTTATAATAGCCAAGCACAAATTGAAATATCTAGGTATGTACCTGACTCAAAAAACAAAGGATGTGTGTGAGGAAAATGACAGAACACTATTACAAGAAACCAAGAGTGATTTCAACAACTCGAAGAATATCCCATGCTCATGAATTGGAAGACTCAATATAGTAAAGATCACAGTTCCACCCATGGCACTATATAAGTTTAATCCTATCCCACTGTGAATACCATCATGCTTCAAAGAATTTGAAAACTTGATAACCAACTTCAAATATAGAGGAAAACGCCCAGAATTATCAGAGAACTCATCAAGAAGGACAACGTGGGAGGGCTTGCTCTACCTGATTTGAGTAGGTATTATACAGTCGCAGTGGTCAAAACAGCATGGTACTGCTATCAGGACAGATATTCAGACCAATAGAAAAGAGCTGAAGACCCAGAAATAAAAAGGGTCAGCATACAGATAACTGATCTTTGATAAGGGCCAAAAAAATAACAAATGGGAAAGGGATACCCTCTTCAAAAAGTGGTGCTGGAAAAAATGGATATCTACCTGCAAAAAAATGAAGCAAAATCCTTACCTCACTCCATGCACAAGAATAAACTCAAGGTAGATCACAAACATTGAGGTAAAGCCCCAAACTATTAGGACCATGTGGCAGTCACGTGCTTATGTTAATTTCATGATTGAGATGTACGGGTGTAGTCTAGCCTATTAATCTGGAGCTAGCCATTGAGTAGCCAATGAGGCCTCTGTGTGGGCATGGCTTTCTCCTGAGACTTCTGGGAAATATCACAATATTCCCCTCTTGGAGATGAGAAGCCATCTCCCCAGTTGTTGGGAGTTAGTTTCAGAGACAATTAATCATAGACAAGACAAGATGGCAGCGTCTGAGGAACCAGAGAAGTCACACGGCTTTGCCCTGATGGAGCCAGAACTCCGAAGCTGGAGAGGCCACGTGGAGACCCCTGCCAGCACTGAGTTGCTTCTGCCACCACTGGATGCTGTTGATGAACCCTAAGCCCTGGAAGTAAGGAGCCATGGGGAGATCCCTGCCAGCGCCAGGATTCTGTACCCACTGACCTGTGACTTCGTGAGTTGGAAGGAGACATTATAGACTGGTATCGGGCATATGGGCTAGTATTGGACTTATGACTTTGAACTGGACTGGGTTGGAATGCTTTCTCAGTGTTTCATCCCTTTTGTATATAAACCCTTTCCTTATATCCATATGCATGTCCATGAAATTTGTTCCTCTAGTCTACCCGGACTAACACAGCCATCAATGAGGGAATTGAGACAAACCTGAGAACCTTGGCACAGGGAATACATAGGGAAGGATATAAATACAGAGGAGTCACAAATTGACAACTGGGATATACTGAAGATAAATCACCTATGTACATTGAAAGAATTCACCAAGAGAGTAATAAGAGACCCCACAGCCTGGGAAATCATCTTTAGCCATGACACATCCAATATAGACCTTATTACTAAAATCTACAATATTTTGCAAATTTGCAAGAAGAAAAAAATTAATTGCCCACTGAGGAGTTGGGCAAAGGACCTGAACAGAAGCTTCATAGATGCAGAAATCCAAATTGCCAATAAGCACATGAGAAAATGTTCCCAATCATTAGCCATAAGACAAATGCAAATTAAAACAACTATGAAATACCACCTAACACCCTCAAAGATAGCCCAATTCAAAAAGTCCAAAAACATGTTGGAGGGTCTGTGGGTAGATAGAAACTCTCATCCACTGCTGGTGAACCTGTAGGTATGTACAGCCATTATGAAAATCAATTTGGTGATATCCAAAACAGATGGAAATTGAGCTACCATATGATCCAGCAATTCCTTAGTGGGCATGTACCCAGAAGAGACAAGAAACAAACCACAGCCACACATCCATGCTCCAATGTTCATCATGGCACAGTTAACAATTGCAAACAACACAAATTTCCATCAACAGGTAATGGATCAAAAGACTGTGGTCCATACATATAATGGAGCATTATGTGTTCCTGAAGGTCAGCAATGAATGCATGAAGCACTTTGCTGCATAGGAAGAACTTGAAGAAATCATGCTAAATGAAGTAAGTCAAGCACAAAAAGACATGTACAACAAGGGCTGAGCCCGGTGACATAGTGCTTGTGTGCAGGACTGCGACACACTGGGTTGGCAGTTCAAATCCAGCAGCAGCTCTCCAGGAGCAAGGCTGGGCCTTCTACTCCCACCAGAGGACAGTGATGCCCCTCCCCCCAAAAAGACATGTGCAACATGAGTCCACTGAGGTAAGCTTTTAAAAAAAATGGAGCATAGGGGAAAAGCTTTTATTATATACATACGTCCCTGGGGTGCTGTCCAGCAACTATGGCAGGGGCCAAACCCAATCCAGGAATACATATGACAGACAAGTAAATAAGAAGAGAAAAGAAAGAGGGAAAAAAAGACATGGGGGTGGCGGGGAGAAAGCAGGGCACTAATCACCCAAGGAGAGGATATTTTTTATATCTCCACAGGAGAAAGAGAGAGCGAGAGACCAAGCTTCAACCTGATGCACCAAGATGTGAATACAACATGCTGCCATGTACCAGAGAACCAATAGAGAGGCCTGTGGAGCTAGCCCCAATCCTGACTATGTTGACATCACCCACCATCCCCCGCCTCAGAAGGACAGCATTGGGGCTACAGCTTGGGGAGAGAGGCACGTCGGTTTAGAGCATATGGGAGAAACACAAAGGGGTGGAGAGGGAGGAGAGGACATCCTGGCCCACCAAGCCCCAAGGACGATGTTCCTGCTCAGAGCAGATGGCACACAGGGAGGATCATAAGACTCAGACTGCACAGGACACAGTGTCTCTCCGTGAACTGTGGCACTGGAGACACAGGGTGGGAATAATGCATGGTCTGGCCCTATCACGCTGGGGTGAGGCACTGAGAGCTTTGTAGCAGAGCAACAGGGAAAGCAGACTAATGAAACCTCAAGAAATACCAAAAATAGACTTTGGAGGCAGAGTGTGGCACCCCATCAAACTCAACTGGAAAACATTTTTAAAAGCCAGCAAACAAACTTTAAACTATTTATAGGCTTTTTCATTTTTGTCAAGGATTTTCTTTTTTGTTATTGCTATTTTGTGTTTGTTTTTTGTTGTTTTTATTGTTTTGCTAGTTTTGACTTCCTTTGTTGTTTTATCTGGCTGTGCCTGGTGTGGGCACTTATTAATGTATCTGCATGTATATCGAGATCAGATAGGTGGGGATAAATAATTCAGAGATGAAAGAATAGGACCAGTGGTTCTGGGGGGATATGGAAGAAGCAGAGGTGGGAGAAAGGAAATTGGTGGGGGGGAGGGGGGGGGCGCGCACGCACACCAACCCAGAGACAATGAAACAGCAAATGAACTAAAATCATTGGAAGGAAAGTCCTAGGATGCCTAGTGGGGCTCAATCAAGGGCAGTGTAGCAGGGAGGAATTACTAAAATGAAACAAGGCCAAACATGGTGGTGGGACAAGAGGGAAGTAAAAAGGAAATAAAGAAAATAACCAGGAAGCATGGAACATTTTTAGAGGCCTGAATATAGAAATGCACATATGAATACATATAAATAATGAATAGGGAATTTAGCTATATACTCATATATATCTTAAGAAGTAAGGTTGCTGATGGACATTGGGCCTCAACTCAACTCAACTCCCTTAACACAAGAACACCCTGTCCTAACAATCTGGCCTTCTGTGATGCTTACCTTCCTGACACGATCTCTGAAGACAAAATGGATGCATAAGCAAATGTGATGAAGAAAGCTGACGGTGCCCAGCTATGAAAAGATATGGCATCTGGGGTTTTAAATGCTTGAAGATAAACAAGCAGCCATCAAGCTCAAAAGCAACAAAGGCCAGACGGAAAAATCCCACCAGCCTGTGTGATCGTGATGTGTCAATGGGATCGGGGATCAGCCATCTAAGACCCAGATTAGACCATACACAATGTGAATTAGGGTAAGGCATGGAGCGGAGAGCCAATGCTCATGTGTGGACGATTGGACATCTCCTTACAAAGAGGTCACGGGGAAGAGGTCAGTCAGTCAGCATGCAGGATAGCACCGATGAAACACACACCTTTCCTCTAGCTCTTCGATGCGTCCTTCCCCCCACTATCATGATCTCAGTTCTACTTTGGATTAGACCAGAGCATGCACACTGCTACGGATAAGAGCCCCAAACACAGGGAATTTGGGATAGATAGACCCCTCAGGGCCAACAAGGCAAGTAGATACCAAGAAGATTAGTGCAGGTGGAGGGAGAAAAGGGGAACAAAACACAAGAATCAACCTAGAGTTCCCTCCCAGGGCGATGGATAATGGAAAAGTGAGTGAAGGGTGATGGAGGATGATGTAAAATATGGAAAAAATAATCGATAGCATATCAAGGGTTCATGAGGGCAAGAGAGAGAGGGAGGGGGAAGAAATGGGGAGCTGAGATTAGAGACTCGAGTGGGAAGAGAACACTTTGAAAATGATAATGGCAACATATGTGTAAATGTCCTTGACACATTGGAGGAATGGATGGATTGTGATGAGAGATGTAAAAAAACCCCAACAAAAGCATTTTTTAATGTTTTGGAAATGATGATGGCAACATATATACTGTGGGGGAATGGCCAGTTCCCCACAAGTGATCACGGGTTCAATAGGCACAATTGTAGGATTGAGATATATATAGATTATAATAGAGAAATGGGGAGAGAATCCAATAAAGAAACCAGACATGGGCTGAGCCCCGGTGGCGTAATGGTTGTGCACGGGACTGCGGCCCACTGGGATAGAGGTTCAATTCCAGCTCCACAGGAGCAAAGGCTGGGCCTCCTACTCCCACCACCAGAGGGCAGTGATGCCCAAAAACAAGAAGCCAGACACATTTCATGGTAGCATGCTCACCTCCTGGATGGCCATGATCTCAACAGCCAGGCCTGTGCCTCACAGCAAGGGCAGAAATGGCAAAAGATGAAAAGGGGCAGGGAGAGAAGGAACAGGGGAGAAAGGGCCAGGGGAAAGGGGGAAATGAGGGAGCACTTTATTTCTAACCAAGGTTTATATGTCTTTGGGGGCCGAGCAAGCCCCCTAATTACAAGTAAAGACATACATCACAGGAAGGGATTGTCCAAAAGGTACTACAGTAATGAGGAGGAGGATCTAGGGGCACACATGTGATAGGAAGGGGACGTATTGAGGGCACACATGTGACAAGACAGGTGGATACTAGATTCATAAAGGAAGCCTAACCTTGATAGTCCCTGAGTTGGAGACTTGATTTAGCCTAAACTTTCTGGGGAAGTAATCCATTTTCCTTAACAGCATGGAGAGCCCCACCTGTGGTGGGACCGGACCGTGCCTTAATGCCTTCAGGGAGGATATCTCTAAGCATCTGGCTTCCCACCATGTGCTGGAAAACAGCCTTTGATATTTGGCCTATCTTTGGGGGAGACAATTTGGGAGAGATCTTTTGGTTTCCCACAATATACAAATATGCTTGACACAGTGGATGGGTGTGTGGATTGTAATGAGAACTGTACAAGCACCCAATAAAATTATTCAAATTTTAAAATAAATAAATAAAAGATGTACAGCTCACAAAGAGAAAGTCATCTCTGTCCTATAGAATTGCTATGAGTCAGAATGCACTCAAAGACCATGAAGGAGAGGGTCCAAGACCTCTGGTGTTGGTGTCAGAGAAACACTGACTACTATGCACAAAGTAGGAGAGGCAAAGTCACCAGCCACTGAGAGAGATAAAGTTTGAATATCCATAAAGATGTGTAGCCTCAGAGTGGCTATGTGTTAATAGCTATAAGCTATAAACTTAGGAGCTATAAGTTTGAAGGGAGGGGACACGGGGGGGGGTGTTGTTTTGATTTCTAGAGTAATCACTTTAATTGATGCAATATCACCCTTCACAAACAAACACTCCTGCTAAGTGTTTGTCTAAATTTATCTGAGCACCTCTCATGACACAAAACTCATGGCCCCACCAGGTAGTTGAATTCCTCATTGCTCAGCTAGACATATGCCACTGAGTCAAATCCAGGAGTCCTGGGGACCCCTATGTGTCAGAATTGAACTGTGCCCTCCAGAGTTTTCAGTTACTGATTTCCCAGAAGTGGACAGCCAGACCTTTCTTCCAAGATGTGTCTAATTGAATTCAGACCTGTAACTTGTTGGCTAGAACATAAGCAGATGGGCCATTTACACCTCCCAGAGATGCCTGGTCAGTTCTGCTAGAAGCATCCATTTAGCCCAGATCTGCCTCTCAGTAGCTTCTATCCATTCCATGAATGTAGCTTTGTCATTTGTTAGTTCTCCCTCAGCATCACAACCCTTGGGTTTAACTTCTTATGCATGTGCATCCTATCCCCAAAGCCAGATTAAAGGCTGCTAGCAGACAGTCAGTCTATCTTTTGTCCTTTGTGCCCAATAGGCACTTAATAAATACATATAAAATAAATGCCTGCTTTCTCTTGGTCAGACTCATCCCATTCGGGACCACCATAGACAATCTTCCCTCTCTTGTGGTGCTTAGCAGAAGAATCACGTAATGCTGAGTAAATGGAAAGAGAAAAGGAAAGAGGAAGAAACATTTTTTAAGATTCAATCTTCAGGTGCACTGGGAGGCAATTTTCTTTTGCAGGCGCATTATTTGCAACCCTGACAGTCACATATCAAAGTAAGGAGCAACCTAAGTGCCGTCCATTTCCCTCCCAATATGCATGGGAGCTCAGGTTATGTCCTGGTGAGTGATAAACAAATGGAAAGAACGAGCATACACCCTTAATTGCTGCTTGCTGGAATTCTTTTGAAAGTGGGCAGAGAGTTTTCCACTTTCTTGAGTGTTTTATAGAATAGATTGAAATTCCTCCCTGAATATTTAAATGGTTGGTCCACCTCTAAGCATTTGACAGCTGGTTGAGTTTTTTAAACCAAAGAAGATCAAGGACCCCAGTCTTCCTGTATTCTTATAAAATATGGAAGGAATTGTTTGACTAATGTGGTTAAAGTATAAGGACACAAAACCTTATCAGATTTACCAAATATCCTGATTTTTTTTAATTCAGGAGTGATTAGTATTTTGTTCATTGTGTGTGAAGGCTGGAAAATAGTCTGACTCGAGACGACAGTCATTAAAATTATGCAAATTATGAACACATGTTCCTATCATCTTTCAAGGACATATTAAAATCACGCTCTTGTATTATCTCAGTTTTGATCAAGTGCAGAAGGTTAACAAAAATACGTGCCCATTATACGCAGACGACAAGGTAAGGTTTGGGATTTGCACATAGGATAACCCAAAACAAGTATTGTGACTCTCAGTCCCAAAGGAATCAGGCAGCAGAGGACTGACTAGGCAATTGGAGTGGTTAGCAGGGGCTTCCCAGATTCAGGAGAGCTGCAAGAGAATCATGTGGAGAGGTTGGCTACTGGTCCCTAGAATGTAGGCGAACACAAACAATTATAGTTCATAGAAGTATTCTTGAGAAAATCTAACTTCAAAAGTCTGGCCAACATTATGGCAGAGAAAAGAGTTCAGGCCGTCTTGAGAAAAATGGTACTTCAGGATTTGGCCAGACAGGGAACCTGCTCCCCCAGCACTTACTGTAGATTCTTTGGAAAGCGTCTCATCCAAAATGACCAATTGGGATGGAAGGAGAGCCCTGCAGACTCAAACTAAATGTGAACTGGCAAGCGTTAGGGTTTGTGGTGTATGGAGATTATGGTAGTTACATAATTTTTGGTCAACTTGCAAAGGGGTTGAGGTTAGCCTGTCAATCAGGTTGCACATGGTGACCTCATTTGGAGGTACAGTGGAGATAAACAGCTCCCTGGAGGCCAGACACTCTACACTTCATCTTCCTGCTGCCAAACCACATGGAGGCACACTGCTAGAGCCAAAGCCATGGAACTGGTGAAGCCCCAGGGAACCCCATGCCAACACCGAGATGCTTCCACCACTACTGGATTCACAAGCCTTTTTACCCACTGGCCTGTGATTTTCCTGATTTCAGTGTCTTTGCATATGTTGCAAAAATCTGAAGAGGAATTTATAGACGGTATTGGACATATGAGCTAATATCAGAATTAAGGAGTTGATCTGGACTGGGCTAGGATGTTTTCTTAATATTCAATTAGTTTTATTTTTTATTAAAAAGATCATTTTATTAGGGGTTCTTACAAATCTCTTTTTAGTTATTTTATTGGGGGCTCATACAACTCTTGTCATAATCCATGCACACATACATTGTATCAAGTGCAATTGTACATGTGTTGCCATCGTCATTCTCAAAACATTTTCTTTTTACTTGAGCCCTTGGTATCAGCTCCTCATTTCTCCCCTTCCTCCCCTACCCTTCCTCCCTCATGAATCTTTGATAATTTAGAATGGTTTTCATATCTTACACTGTCTGACCTCTCCCTTCATCCTTTTCTGTTGTCCATCCCCCAAGGAGGGGGCTATATGTAAATCATTGTAATCAGTTCCTCCCTTCTCCCCCATCTTCCCCTTCCCCTCCTGGTTTGGCTACTTTCAATCTTGATCCTGAGGGTTTTGCCTATACCGGATTCCCTGTGCTTCCAGTTCTTTATGTACCAGTGTACACGCTCTGGTCCAGCCGGATTTGTATGTAGAATCAGGATCATGATAGTGGAGGAGAGGAAGCATTAAAGAACTAGAGGAGAGTTGTATATTTCTTTGGTGCTATACTGTACTCTGACTGACTCGTCTCCTCCCTGAAATCCTTCTGTAGGGGGATGTCCAGTTGCCTATAGATGGTCTTTGAGTCCCCACTCCGCACTCCCCCTCATTCCCAATGATATGATTTTTTTTGTTTTTTGATGCCTGATAGCTGGTCCTATCCACACCTCACTATCACACAGACTGGTGTTCTTCTTCCCTTTGTGCTTTGTTGCGTCTCAGCTAGATGGCCATAATCTTTGATATAAAGTTCTTCCCTGTACACCTATGCGTGTCTATGAACTTGTTTTTCTGTTTCTTTTTTTTTTTTTGAACTTGTTTTTCTAGTCAACCTGGACTAACACAGGGATTGGCCATAAATTCCCAACCAGTGAGTCATGGATGGCAATAAAGAAGCTATATGTGCATGCAAGGAATTTTCAGGATAGTGAAAAACCTGTACCTTTCCTGTGTCCAATCCTGGATGAGTAGGAGGTAGCACATTCAGGATGTGCAGGCGGAGAAGACAATGTGGAATACAATGACTGGGGGCCTGCCCAAAGCAGACACAAGACCAATTTCAAGTGTGGGCTAAGGGAGAGGCAGAATTCCATCATGTGCATAAAAATATGGAGTTTTGATATTAGACTGAACTACATTTGATAACATATGTAACCTATATATCAAATATAAACTCTATTGGATAACCTACAATAGATTAAGCATTACACTAAAAATGATGCCACTTGGTTAAGACCTCATCCATAACCTGGGAAAAAAATTACTGACCAGAGCAAGTTTAACAGAAACTATCAAAAAAGAATGAAGTTGTTTTCTGCTTCCATCCCAATAAGTCTGGCTCACATAATGTGTTACATGTATCCTACTTAAAAATAGAAAAGGGGAATTACTGTATTTGTGCCTCCGGTTTTTTAAAATCTCCAAAAACCAAACTCCCTACCGTCAAGTTGATTCTGACTCTCAGCGACCCTATAAGAGAGGATTCAACTGTGCTTCTGGGTTTCTGAGACAAGTCACTCTTGCAAGACGGTAAATCCTCATCTTTCTACTAAACAGCAGCTGGTGGCTTCAAACTGATGATGACCCCTCAGTTCTCAACCCTGCATGCAACCACTCCAAGAGCTAAGTTGAGAGATAGTAAAAGAATCTACCTCCCCGGTGGCGTCGTGGTTGTGCACAGGACTGCGGCCCACTGGGTTGGGGGTTCAAATCGAGCAGCAGCTTTCCAGGAGCAAGGCTGGGCGCCCACTCCCTCCAGTGGGCAGTGATGCCCCCCCCCCCAAAAAAAATCTACCTCATCAGGTACATATGAGAAATTAATGAATAATTGTGACCCACTAAGCATAGTGCCTATACCTAATAATTGCTGGCTAATAATACATTTAGGAATTTTTTTCATGATCTCACAAGACTTTGCAGAAAACTTGCATCTCATATTCCTACTATCTTACATTTCTGCTTGACACACTTACCAGAAATGAACTCTCAAAAGCATTTGTGTCATTTTTATTTAAATGTGTGTATCATCTTCATTAAGTGCTGCAGAAACATTTATCTTTTTCACCTTGTATTCCCTTGTATAGCACATAGTTATACTATGAAAAACTTAATAATGGCCCCAAAGATATCTAGCTGCTAATATCTGGAAGTTGTGAATATTGCTTTATATGGCACAAGAGAGTTTTTTGAATGGATTGATTATTTTAAAATGGGATTATTCTGGTGGTCCCTAAATGTAATCCTAACATGATCTTATAAGTGTCCTTAAAACAGAGAAGTAAAGGAAAAGTCAAGTACAAAAGGAGACAGCAAAGTGATGACAGAAGTCAAGGACTGTAGACAAACTCCAGAGGGAGGAATCATGGGGGAGGAATCCTCCCCCACTCTCACCCGCAAGAACCTCCAGAGAAACTGGAAACTGATTCTGGACTTCTGGCTCTCATGACTGTAATATAATATATTTTACCTGCTTTAAGTTGCTAAATGTATGGTCACTTGTAGCAACACCCATAGCAATAATTCAAGAAATATGTCACACACACTATCATGAACCCAATTCTACCTTTCAAATCTAGTTAGACCAGAGGGTGTACATTGGTACAGATCAGAGCTGGAATCACAGGGAATGCAGGACAGATAAACCCTCAAGACCTATAATAAAAGTAGTCATACAAGAAGAGAATAGGGAAGGAGAGGGAGGGGAGGAAAGGAGGAACTGATCACAATGATAGACATATAAACCCCTCCAAGGGGGACAGATAGCAGAAAAATGAGTGAAGGGAGACAGAGGTAGGTGTTTGACATGAAAAAATAATAATAATTTATAAACTATCAAAGGTTCAGGAGGGAAGGAGTGGGGGAGAGAACTTAGACCAAGGGCTCTAGTAGAAAGAAAATGCTTTGAAAATGTTGATGGTAACTAATGTACAAATGGGCTTGACACAATAGATATATGTATGGATTGTGATAAGAGCTATAAGAACCCCAAAGAAATGATTTTAAAAAGAAGGAGGAGGAGGAAAAGCAGGAAGAGGAGGAAAAGGAGAAAAAGAAAAAGAAGAAATGAGACTTAGCATAATGGTAAAAAGGAAAAATGGTGCGCACACACTAAAAAGAGAGAGAAAGAGAAAAACATAGTAAGCTGGAGCACAGAACTTATTTTCATGGCATGGATATGTCTAGCAACTTTTACATGGTTACACAGCCAAAATTCATGATAAATAAATCAGTTACACAGTGGTAACCCTTGTATTGGTCAAGGTTCTTAATTATTCAGTGAAGTTATCATGGGTTGGTTTAAGTTGGAAAATAAACTTCTTTAAGGGAGAGGGCCAAATCAGACTCACCGAATGAGTGAAGAGCTAAAGACCAGCCAAGGAAGGAGTGCACTACAACCAGCATGGCAGTGCTGTTGAAGCTATGCCACCTGGAGCCACATGCAAAGTTGTGCCACATAACTGGTCTAAGAAAGACACCTTTCATCACATATGCCCAATCAGCATCAAACAATGGAGGCTGCCATCAACGCAGCTTCATTTCTTCCTGAAACACTGCAGCCAAAGAGTTCCTCAAGAGCCCTGACCTGAAACCCTGAGAATATACAGATCAGGTGTTTTCCACTTCTGCAGTAAGAATCAGTTCAGCCTCCTTACAAGACTCAAAATGAGAAAAGAAAAAGATTCCCCAAACATCAAAAGAAAAACTTCAGGTGAAAGGAAACCATAAACAAAAGATCAATTCAGACCTATATTCAAAACTTCTCATCAACTTATTTTCAATAATCAAGCTTTAACATGAATTCACAACATTAGAGTGTGTAGTCATGCATCTAATAACCTCCTGTGTTCAATCACTTCTAAATTCAAATTAAAGCAGCTAACAGAATGTGGAATCTGTTGAGGTTAAATATGTCCTCCTCAATATCTAATTTGATTCTGACACCAAATGAAAATACCTTAATGAATTTTAAGACTGATTTCCTTGGTTAAATTTTCAGATAGCATGATCAACAAAGAAATGCCTGGCTTTATTTCTCTATCATATTGTCCCATTGGACTGAAGCAAAGACATAATAACTCCCTGTCAAAATGATAAAAGATAATTATATCAAAGGACAATCAAATACCTAGAATTTGGGGAGTATAACAGACATTGTTATAACAGAGAATAGAAGTCCCAGAGCTTGGGAAAATCAAAATTTATAAATAAAAAGAGCCATTCAACATGTGTGTGTTTCTGTATCAGGTAACATGCTAAGTACTGGAATTTTTTTCAGTGATCAAAAAAGAATTACCTAGAGAATATATATTCTACTGAAGGACTAGGACAGTTTCATTGTGAGCTGCCATTTACTGAATTCAGATTCATAACAGAATGAAGTGTTACTAAGTTCTGTACCATTCTCACAATAGTGGGTATGTTTGATTCTATTGTTGCAGCTACTCCAGCAATTCATCTCATTGAGGGCCTTTCTATTTTTCACTGAACCTCTACTTTATAAGTATGATGTCCTTCTCCAAGAATTGGTTCTCTCACCTTTCACAATATCCAACCACAAATTGAAATATTTAGGGATATATCTGACTTAAAAAAAAAAACAAAGATTAGTACAAGGAAAATTACAAAACACTATTCCAAGAAACCAAGAGTGACCTCCACAAATGGAAGAAAATCTCATGCTCCTGGATAAGAAGACTCAAATGTAGTCAGTTCTGTCAAAGGAACTATATAGTGTATATACTTGTGTAGGCCGAGTTTTTTCAGCAAAATTTTTTGCAGCTTTGTGTTAAAGTTAAGTGCCTTGGCTGATATTCTGGGAGGCTTACACTGAAGTATATATGGTAAGTTTGATGCTATCCTGATGCAAACCCCATCATCTTCAAAGAATTGAAAAATTGATTACCGACTTCATATGGAGGGGAAAGAAGCTCAGAATTAACAGAGAACTCCTCAAGAAGGACAGAGTGGGAAGGCTTGTTTTATCTGACTTTAGAACATATTATACAGCTACAGTAGTCAAAACAGCATGGTACTGGTATAAAGACAGATACTCCAACTGAAGACCCAGAAATAAAATCATCAGCTTACAGACACCTGATATTTGATAAAGGGCCCAAAAAATATCAACTGGGAAACAGATGCCCTCTTCAACAAGTGGTGCTGGGAAAACATGGATACCTACTTACAGGAAAATGAAGCAAGACCCTTACCTCACTCCATGCCCAAGAATAAACTCAAGGCGGATCACAGACATTGAGATATAATCCCAAACTATTAGGGCCATCAATGAGGGAATGGGATCAACCTAAGAACATTGGCACAGGGAATGCACATAACAGGAAAGGACATAAATATAGATAGATGAGCACAAATTGACAAATAAGACATACTGAAGATGAAACACCTGTGTACATCGAAAGAATCCATCAAGGGAGTAATAAGAGACCCAAAATGGACTGGAAAAACATCTTTAGCAATGACACATCAGACAAAGACTTTATTAGAAAAATCTACAGTACTCAGAGCTTCCAAAAATAAAAAAACTAATTGCCAACTGAGGAGGTGGGCAAAGGACCTTAACAGATGTTTCACAAGGGAATAAATCTGAATAGTCAATAAAAATATAAGAAAAATGTACCCTACAGTTAGTCATAAGACAAATACAAATTAAAACAACTGTGAGATATCACCCAGCATCCCCAAAGATAGTCCAATTCAAAAATCAGAAAGCAACAAGTGTTGGAAGGTCTGTGGTGAGATAGGAACTTTCATCAACTGCTGGTGGACCTGTGGGTATGTACAGCCACTGTGGAAATTGATTTCGTGATATCTAAAACAAATGGAAATTGAGCTACCATAAAACCCAGCAATCCCTCTACTGGGCATATACTCAGAAGAGGCAAGAAACAAACCACAGCCAGACATCGTTGCTCCAGTGCTCATTGTGGTGCACTTCAAAACCACAAGAAGTTGAAAACAAACCAAATTTCCAACAACAGAAGACTGGATTAAAAAACTGTGATATACACCAGCTTGTGGGACCATGAGGTGTCAAAAGGACCAGTTATCCGGTTGCAAGAACTAAAGATCATAACATTGCGTGCTCATCTTCCTGATATGATTGTGACAACAAAAGGGTGCATAAGTAATGTGGTGAAGAAAGCTGATGGTCCCTGGCTATCAAAAGATATAGTGTCTGGGGTCTTAAAGGCTTGAAAGTAAACAAGGGGCCATATAGCTCAGAAGCAACAAAGCCCATGTGGAAAAAGCACAACAGCCTTTGTGACGACAAGGTGTCAAAGGAACCAGGTATCAGACATCAAAGAACTAAAAATGATAATATTATAATGATATTGTAGGTCGTATGGAGTACAGATTGGGAATCCAAAGCCCATCAATAGGTGAAGTGACATCCCTTTATAGCGGGGTTGCAGGGAGGATATGAGCCAGTCAAGGTACAGTATAGTAACAATGAAATATGCAACTTTTCTCTATTTCTCAAATGCTTTTTCACATTAATTTCACATTAAATCATGAAAAACATTTTTGCAATTTAGAAAATCCTCCTACCCACTATCATGATCCCAATTCTACTTGAGAAATCCAGCTAGACCAAGACCAGGGGATGTACACTGGAGCCAGAAACAAGGGGAATTTAGGACAAATGATTCCTTCAAGACCAGTGGTGATACCGGGAGGGTGGAAGGATGGTGGAATAGAAAGGGGAAACTAATTTCAGGGATCTGTATATAACCTTATCTCTGGGGTATGGACAATAGAGAAGTGAGTGAAGGGACACATCGGATAATGCAGGATATGAAAAACTAATAACAATTTGTATATTGTTAGGGGGTTGTGGGGGAGGGGGAGGGAAGAGAAGTATGAGGAATCAGTACTGAGGGCCTGGGTGGAGGGAGGAAGTTTTGAGGGTGATGATGGTGACGTGTGCAAATGTGGTCTGCATGTAATTGACATATGTATTGATTGTGATGGGAGTTGTATAAGCCCCCAATAAAATGATTTATTTTCTTTTAAAAAGGAGGGGAAAGGAGAAGCTTATATCAAGGGCTCAAGTGAAAAATATTTGAAAATGCAGATGACAGCATGTGTGCAGGTGTGCTTGATACAAATGATGTATTGAATATTATAAGAGCTCGAAGAACTCCCTATAAAATCATTGAAAAAAGAGTTGGAAGAGGCACCCAATAAAATTATTTGATTAAAAACAACTGTGGTACATACATACAAGGAAGTACTGCACATCCCTAAAAAGCAGTGATGAACACATGAAACACATCTCTGCATGGGAAGAACTGGAGGAAATTATGCTTAGTAAAGTAAGCCAAGCACAAAAGGGAAAGTACAACATAATTCTACTAAGGTAAGCTTAAACATGCAAAAGGGACATGGGGGGAAAGCTACTATATGCATACATTCCTCTATAAATGTCCTTTGTCTCCTAGTTCTTTTCTCTGTTTCCTTTTACTTTCCTCTTGTCCCAATATCATGTTCAACCTTCATTCAGCTTTCATTAAGTTCACTCAACTATATTGCACTTGATCAAACCTCAATGGACAGCCTATGCCCTCCTTGCCATCAGCGTGTTCCCTTATCCTTGGGTTTGTTGGCTCCCCGCTTCCCGCACTCCCAGGCCCCCCAACCTGAAACCATCAATCCTATTGTTTTCTCCCAGGGATTGTCAATACATCTCTCTTATCTAGATAGATATGAAAAAAATAACAAACACCACAAGAAGCAAAAGAAAAACAACAACAATAAAAAAGAAAAAGAGGGAGGTGAGTCCCGGTGGCATAGTGGTTGAGTGCGGGACTGCAGCCCACGGGCTTGGCGGTTCAAATCCAGCAGCGGCTCTCTGGGAGCAAGGCTGGGTAGCTCCCACAACCACCAGAGGGCAGTGACCAACACCCCCCCCCCAATAAAAGAAAAGAGTTCCAGCTCTGTCTGTTGACATTCATGGTCAAGTCTGAGGAGGTTCTATGCTCTGCCTCGGAAGTCTATTTTTGAGATTCCTTGGGCATTTCATTGTTTTGCCTCCCTTGCTTCTCTGTTGCACACCCTGCATGTTTTGCACAATGTAATAGGATCAGGTAGGGCATAGTTCCTACACACCATGTCTCCAGTGTTGTCCACCATAGCGCTATATGTCAGTGAAGGATATCTTGTCTCAAGGTGGAGCTGCCCTATCATCCTCTCTGTGCATGGCTACTCTGAATATTGTGTTTGGGGCTTGGTGGACCAGGATGTGTCCCACTCTCTCTGTATCTCTCCTTTCCTCTTAGTTTATTCCTGTGTGCTCTGAACAGATGCATTTGTCTTCTGAGTTGTATCTTCAGTGCTGTCCTCTGTAGTGCTTTCTTCTGATGAGAGGGTCTACATAGCTGTGATTGCGGGCACCCCACAGACTGCACTATTGGTACACAAGTTAGGCCTTCTTATTTTGAAACAGAATTTCACATTAAATCATGAAAAACATTTCTGCAATTTGGAAAATCTAGACCTACTGGAGTTAAGTTTCCAAAATGAATTCTATTAATGCCTAGCATAAATGTCTACAGATGAATTGTTCAGTAATTCCACAAAGATTTATCAGTAAAAATCTTTGAGGAGGCATTGATCATGATTATCAATAAATCTTTATATGCAAATATTACAAAATAAGAAGGATATATTTGGTATCCACTAAGTGAAAACATTTATGCATTTAGACTGTTGGACAACTACCTAATTCATTTTTAACCTTGAAGAGGTATTTTATACCCATATTAATCTACAAAACCAATCCACTGCTGGTTGAAACACCAACATAATTTTTCAAAGAACCGACATAGCAAGTTTAAAATTCATCTGCAAGATTGAAAGATCAAGAATAGCCAGCATAATTAAATGGCAAGAAGAATATTAAAGTATATAATGCCATAGTAATGGAGACAGTATAGTTTTGTTTCAAAACAGAACAATGGACTTATGGAGCAGAATAAAGATGCCAGCAACAGGCCTGTGCACATATGGAAACTTGATATAAGTAGAAACTGGTATTTCCAATTCCTGGGGAAAAGATAGACAATTCAATAAATTGCATTAGAATAAGTGGCTTCCATAATCAAAAAGTTATGTCCTTTTGTTACATCATACATAATTTTTATAAGCTCCAGATGGATTAAAGAACTAAGCGTAGAAAGTAAAATTTTACAATTCTTAGAGAGAAAAATAGGAAATTATGTTTATGGTTTCAGAGGAGAGAAGGATTTCTTAGATAACACATAAACTTGACTATAAGACCAAAGGCACAATAAACAAAATTAAAAGCCAACCAACAGATTGAAATAAATCTTTGCAACATATAAACAGTCAGAGAATTAATTACGTGAGAAGATGCTGTTAGGAAAAGCAAGGTCTGGCTGAGAAATATAGATACAAGAACCTCAAAAATCTCCAACTGTCAGAACTAGTCACTTCCTTCAGAGCTTGTTGAACAATTCTGTTTTAATAAAACTGTCACTAGCATCACATCAAAACCTCTGACTCATATGCAATAACTGGGCGGAAGTTAGCTTGATTTTCTTTGAAAGCAGAAGCCATTTTTCTCCTCTTTCCTCTCTCTAAGGGAAAAAGGCTTCCTATTCCCAAAATCAAGAGAAGGGGGAGACACAACAATGATCACTAACGTTTGATGATGCCTGCAAGAAGTTCAGATTGAAGTTTTGTTTCCTAGCAGGATGTTCACTGAACTTGCTGATTTGACACTGCTGGAATGGGAGTAGACAGGACATGTGGAACTGTTGAATGCTAAAATTCCACAGTATTTGCATAAGAGTTTAAAAATAAAACTATTTACATTACAAGTAAGATAGAATTCTACTTTGTCCTTTCCTCAGACCAATTCATTCTTAGTTACTTCTAATTTTGGTTTGTGCCCTTACAACCCATGATTTAGCATTATAGATCATAGGCATGCACACATAGATGCACACATACGGATAGCATGGTGGGAGTCATTAGGACAAAGCAAAAACCAGGATACACCATCTCCACCTTGGGCTTCTCAAAGTACTAAGATACTTAGTACTTAGTACTTTGGGGCTATCATCTTGCTGGGATTTGTTGCATCCTGAGGCAAAAAGGCTCCCACATCAGAGGCTGCCAAGTGGAGGCCAATGGAAAATCTAGGCTGGGCAATTTACAAGAATCCCTCAATACCTTGAGAAGTCCTCAAGGCCATCAGCAGAAGAATCTACTGGCATCATCCTCTGCCCTCGTGGAGTCCATAGACATCAAGCTCAAGGACCACAAAGGATTGAGCCAGTCGCAGAAAGGACAAAACATCTACACCTGGCAACAGTGAAGCAGAGCAGCATCTGTTTTATCATCCTCCCATCTCAACTTCCCATAGTGTGAGATGTTAGGGAATATCTCATACAAGCATCTCTATACCACCCAAGCTCAACCATTCCAATGGGAAAACTACAATAGGGTTAGCTTTTCAGATCAACAAGAATGAATCTTAGAAAATCCAAGCAAACATTCATGTCATAAAGTATTACTGAAAAGTTATATTATTATCCTCGGAGATATCATCCTAGGAGAAAAGAAGATTTCAACATAGCGCAATTGATAACAGTTCATGAGAAAAGAAAAACAACTTGGGTTTATACCCAGTTAAGCTGAGTCCATGCTAAAAATGAATGATTATTATCCACAATATACACATGTCGCATCTACAAAATACTTTCAAATTAATATAAAGTCCAAAGAGATGAATGGTGTTTTGAGGCTTTAAAGATTGAAACGTAATGACTTAAAAAGAAAAATAATTTGTCCTTGATTTGCAATTTTGGCAAGGCTAAGAGGAACAGCTTGTCTATACCCCATGTGGTATTTGTTGGTCTGGAATGTCCGTTATGGTTTCTCCACTCCTACGTCTGGCACTTTGATGGGGATGAATGAAACAGCAGGACAGCTGGAAGGCCATCTCTCTCACTTTCCTCATGGCTTCACCGTGGGACTATATTGTGCTTCCTCACAGCATTGGCCTCCTCAAGGTAGCTGGATCTCTTACATGGTGTCTGGCTTCCTTCAAATAGAGCCTGTCTTGCTTTCTTAGGCCCAGAACTGACACACTGTCAATTCTGCCACAGTCTATTAGTTATTCCCGAGATATCTGTGCACATTGTGCCAAGACACAAACTAAGGTGACCATCACAGCCTCGTTTGTAATAGAAAAATACTGAAAACAGCCCTAATGGCAAATCAGTAATGTTAGATACATAAAATATATTATATTCAGATAGTGAAAGAAAACAATCTGTATCATTATTAATAAACAAAAACAGTTCTAAAAACAACTCTGAGTGACAATAAATAGTTGGAAATTCCTGCACTATGAAAACAATTACATTTTTAAGTGAAATTAGTAAACATGCTGAAAGCATTACATCATTGATTTGAAGGGCCTAGCAAAATCAAGGTAGTGATTGCATCTCATAGTGGGGGTGAGGTGGTCTGTAAGAAGGGTCACTCTGTGTATGTTCATTTGTATAGTTACTGTCATTTAATGCATGAAAGCCAAGATTCAATAAACCCCTCAGAAACAGTAATGGGAGTTATGATTCCCTGAGGGTACAGGAAGTGGGGAGAATGAAGGAAAGGAGAAACTGATAGCAGAGATGAATGCATAACCCGAGGGGAGTGAACAAGAGAATTGTAAGTGAATGGACATATTGGGTGGTGTAAGATCTGGCAATAATGAGGGTACTTGGCTAGGGGAGGGAGGAGATAAAGGGAAGCTGATATCAAAGAGTTCAAGAAGGAGAAAGAAAATGTTTTGAACATGATGGTGGCAATAATTGTACAAAGATGCTAGATCTATCTAATGGAACAAAGAATTATTATTATAATATCTATAAGCGCTCCTAATAAAAGGACAAAAAATGTAGGGAGGACAGTCTAGAATTCAACTTATTTTTAATATGGTAATTATTTTTATTTCAATAGTCTAATGTATACCTGATGATAGAATTTTTACTTTTATTGATGTATTTTGCTATTGCTATATTAATCTCTGAAATTTAAATCATTCAATTTTTATCTTTAATAACTTATTATTAATTGGGAGCTAATACATATATCGTATCATTCCATAGTTCAACCACGTCAAGCAGAATCCTACAATTACTACCACAATCCATTTCTAAACATTCCTTTTGTTCCTGGGGTCCTAGATATCATCTCCTTTTTACTGCCCCACCACCACTGCACTCCTCCCAAAAATTCTTATTCTACTTGCTGTCCCTATAGTTTCACAAATCCTGAGTCCCCATATACTGAAAAACAGAAACACATATAACACAACTTCAGTGATATAACACCTTTGAGATACACCCTAGTATAACAAACAAAAACGAAACATAAGTACAGAAAATGTTGAAAACCAGATGCGGTCCAGCATCCCTCAGAGGTGGGATCAACCGACAACATTTTAACTTTTCAAGTCAGATTTATGTCTCTTATCTTTTATCTCATCTCTCCAGTGCATCCTGTTAAGTAACAAATTTCCTCCCATCCCTCAAGTGTGGATAGGAGTTCACCAGAGGCTTATTTCCTATGTATTTCCCACAAGTTAAAGGCATCTCTCACTTTTGTCATCCATAGCTTCTGTAAACCAGATCCTCACAATTTAAGTCATGATACTAATCCCTCCTACAACTTCTGATTATATGATTTATATGTGTTTTATATGTGTTTCTTCCATATAGACTTAGTGGACATCTCACTTAGATGATTGCTTGTTTGGAGACAAGCCTTTAAGTCCCCAGACCCAATTTTAACTCAGAACCAGGCACCCTCTAATTTCTTTGCCACATTTTTCTATAGCACTCATATCTCCTGTGTTCCCGTCATGAGGGTAAACATCAAGGAGCGTCATGATGTAGGAACTGATTGTTCTTAATTTGGATCTAGGATGTAGTGGAGACGCCAAACTCACTCCTGGATCGATGGGTTTCTTGCCGTTGGTTTGGTGGTGGTTGTCGTTGTTGCTGCTGTTTGGGAGGTTGGTGTTATTGGCTTCTTTTTTATCTCCCTTTGGTTTCCTTTCAAAGTTTTCTTGTTAATTTATGGTAGAAAGCCTTATCAATCATCCTCCTGGGGCATCACAAACTTCCTGTTGTCTTTGATTAGCTTCTGGTACTGATTTTTTTAACCCTGCTGAAAGAGAGACACTGGGTTATTCACGTGTACAGAATCAACTCTGTTATCACTGGACACTAGTTACACAGCAATGGGGGATAGTACTCAGGGAAATTTACAATAACAATCATTCAGAACGTCAGTCACAGGATTGCCATAATAAGTACATATCTTAATACAGCATAGAGGGCATTGATGTAGAAAAGCCATGTTTATCCATCTATCCACATTTCAACAATCTATGTCTTCTGCTTCCTCAGACACCATGTATTGTTCAACTTAAGTCCTCAGGTTACAAGTGTGCCTGGGGTAGACACCAGGTCACCCAGTGGAGTTTCCACATTGGATATCACTAAAGTTGATGTTAGCTTTTCAAATATCTAGAGCATAAAGAAACTTTTTTTTAAGAGAAAGAGAGAAAGCCTGGTAGCAAAGTGGTTATACACTGGAATTCCAATCATAAGGTCAGCAATTCAAAACTGTCCTGTTACTTCAAGGGAGAAAACAGAGGGTTTCTATTCTTGAAAAAAGTTATAGTCTTGAGATTTCTGAAATTTAAATCATGGGCTGCAGCTCGTGGTAGAACTGTATGTGCATGGATTCCTCATACCTATTGTGTCCAGAGTGGTGTCAATAGAAAAATTGATAATGGTACTTATACCCCAGGGAGTTGATTGACAATGTTTTATTTTTCTGCCTCTATGGGGCTGTGTTTTCCTGCTTTTAGTTTGCTTGTTTTTGTTTTTGTGTGTGTTCTGTTATCTGCTAGTTGGATGTTGCTGTTGTTGGGATAGTTGGTCTTATGAGGTTTTGAATTTGTCATAATACAACCGCCAAAGTAAACCTGGATTCTGGGCCCTCACTGAAATCTATCCCCAATCCAAGAACAGTTTGTTCTGATAATATGGCCCTGCTTAACACTCACCTTCATGAAATGATCATTGGAGATAAGAGTGCTACAAAAAAGTATGTTGAAGAAAGAATATGGTGCCCAGATATCAATCAAAATCATGTCTGGGGTCTTGAAGTCTTGTATTCAAACAAATAATCTAAATCAGGAGTCAACTAAGTCCACAAGGAAGAAGCACACCAGGTTGTGTGATCCAAAGATTACAATAACGAAATTCAAATATGATGAAGGGGAAGGCATCAGAGGCTAAATTGTAAGCACCAAATTCATAGAAGACTATGGAGGACAGTGGGGGCCCAAAACCCATCTGCAGCGTAACTCATCAGATTAAGCCACTGGCAGATGCCCACTAGCCAAGAACAGGTTTAGATAGAGATCACTGTTATTGCAATTATTCTGAATCAAACTTGATACTTGGTGAGTTGACCTCCCTCTTAACCAGAAATTCTTAGGTGCAAATATTTCTTGCTAGCGTAGTTACAAAAATGTCTTCCCTGGTCTATTAAATATTCATAGTGGTCCTTTCTTACTATTTGTATTTTTACCTTTGCATTTTTTTCCTCACCACTTTATTTTGTTTCTGTTGGGTTTTCACAGAATGAGTAGAGCACAAAGATAAGAACTGATGTAAGGGTTTATAGGGGAGGTAGGGAGTTTGGAGGTGGGAGATATGGAGGGTGAGTGGGTGGGCGGAACAAACAATGTGTGTGGGAGAGAGGAGAGAGCAATAGGATTGATGGTGATTACACAACTCATTTTAAAAGTGATTTGACCATGGGGAGAGGGGGAACAAAATTGTTCTAAAATTGACTACGGTGATGACTGTACAATTCCTCTTGATATTAAATTGTGTGATACATCAATTCGGCACCAATAAAACTGGTGTTTTTTTCTTTTTTTAGGGTTACAGTCTTGGAAACTGCATGGGCGGTTCCACACTGTCCTACAGAGTCAGAATTGATTCCTTGGCAGTGAGTTTGGGTTTGGGGTTTGGTTTGGGGTCGGTTCGGGTTGAGTTGGGTTGCGTTGGGTTGAATTGGGTTCAGTTGGGATGGGTTGGGTTCAGTTCGGTTGGGTTTGCAGCGAGAAAGGGCAATGGAGTTTTTTCCTGCTCACAGTGTCATATCTGGAGTGTCTGAAGTTGTAAATCTTTATGAGACCAAATGACCTCATCATTCTTCTTTGGAATGACTGGTAGGGTTGAACCATGGAGCTAAGAGTTAGCAGTCCAATGCTTACTGTAACAGTTAATTTTATTTTATGTAAAGGTTAAGTAGTGAGACCACTTAATTTGATAGATATCTAAAACTGTGAAGGATATGAGATTTTATCCACTTGTAAGTTTATAAGGTTGCCAGCCAGTTTCATGAATGCTGACAGAAAACAAGTGATTCCTAGGTCAGAAATAAAGGATTTGGTTATTTGTGGCAGGAACAATAGCCAGAGTGACAGTATTGGTCCAAGTACTCTCAAGCCCCAGTCCTCCCAAGGTAATATGCCTATGATTGCTTTCTAAAAGAGTAACCTTGAGATCAGGAAAACCTCAGGGTCACTATGAATTAGAATTAACATAGTAACAGTGAGTTTTGTTTTGATTTAGTTTTGATTTAATCTATTGCTCTTTAATCTAAGAGCTCTTAGCCTGTGCTCCAGATGAGACACTATCTTGTAAGAGTGTAAGAAAATCTGCTCTTTATTCTGTCCAATTCTTTTTCTTTACTGTTTTCTCCATCTAGTATGATGTTTCTTGGTTTAATTGTGAGCATCTTTGTTTTCTTTATGTGGAGGTGTAATCCAAACTCTAAAATAATGCAGTTTTTGATATGTAGTAAGTACCTCACGTCCTCTTCTTTTTCAGCAAGTACGGTTGAGCCATCTAAGTGTACCAAAAAGCATAAAGTCACAGTCATCGAGGCACTGCCAGCTCATGGCGACGCTGTAGAACAAAGTGAACCTGACCTTGTAGGCTTCTACACTGTAACTCTTTGCAGGATTAGAAAGCCTTCCTTTTCCCCCTGGGGAGCGGGAGGGGCTGGTGGTTTTGAACTATGGACCTTTTGGGTTGCCACCCAATGACTAACCACTATGCCACCAGGGATCCTTATCTGATCATAGCAGGTTACTAACAAGCCTTCCTTCAACCCTCATGTCATATTTTTCTTAATATAGTCCAATTTCCCAGATTATGGAATCAGCATACAGATCTTTACACTAGACAGTATATCTGTCTCCCAAATAGATCTGTTTTCTATGCCAACATCATTTAAAAGGTATTCCAGGATCATATCCAAGTCTCTTTTCCTAGGCTATTCAGGAAATCCAAAGACTTCTTTGGATTTTATTCTAGTGAGCCACAACAAAGTGCCACCCAAATTGGGTGACTGAATATGGCATTCCTTATGGATGGAATTCTGTCATCCCAAAATATATCATCACATATACTCAAGTATAAGCTGAGGCACCTAATTTTACCACAAAAAAAACTGGGAGTGGGGGCTTTGTCAGCACTAAAAAAATGTGCTGCAAAAACTCGGCTTCAGGCTGAGCGCCGGTGGCATAAGCGGTTGAGCGCGGGACTGCAGCCCGCAGGCTTGGCACTTCAAATCCAGCGGCGGCTCTCAGGAGCAGCGTGGGTAGCTCCCACGACCACCAGAGGCAGTGATGCCCACAAAAATTTTTTTAAAAACTCGACTTCTACTCAAGTATATGCAGTACAACGATTTTCTAACACCTATACTTATGGATATAATGGAATTGAAGGTACTGTGGTCACCTGTCATAATGCAATATGATCAGAAAACAAATTGAGGTAATACTAGGGCAGAGTATATACTACATCAAATCCCTCCTGAGTAATGCGCATAAAGAACAGGATAGACACACAGGTACTTGCAAAGACAGATGCCACGTGATGATCTCCGAGAATCCAAGAAAGTCACAGAGCTATTGACAAGGTAGAAATCTACAAAACCATGGCCCTAACCTGGGTTTTTAATCTCGAGAATTGGGGGGAAAAACACATGGTGGTGGCTCTTTGTTGTTTAAAGCAACTCATTTGTGATATTTGTGCTGGGGTACTACGGAATAGCTAAGATACTATCAAAGCTCTGTGGTTACAAGTCTGAATTCAGGACACCACTCAGATCATGCTCTCTCAGAAGGCTCTAAGGCGGTGATTCTCAAACTTCCAATGCTGAGACCCTTGAACCCCATTTCTCATATTGTGGTGACACCCCTCCCCAAAAATCATAAAATTATTTTTGTTGCTACTTCATAACTATAATTTTGCTACTGTTATGAATTGAGTGACTGCTGTGAAAGGATCATTTGACTCCCCCCAAAAGGGGTCATGACCCACAGGTTGAGAACTGCTGCTCTAAGGAAAACTCTTTCCAGGGTCTTTCAGCTCCTGGTCACCTCCGGCCCTTCCTTGATTCATAGCAGACTAATTTTCTGTCTCTGTCTTCACATGACCATCTTCCCTCTGTGTCATCTATAATCTCTATGTCTCTTCTCTTTTTCTAAGGACAGCAAGTATAATGGATTAGGACCCACCTTATTTCAGTATGACCTCAAATTTACATCTGCCAATACTCTATTCTTAGATAAGCTCATGTTCAGAGGTACTAAACACTAGAACTTCAATAAATTCCTTGGGAGATAGAATACAAGCCATAATGCAATCTATAGAGAAGTGTCTCCTAATAGAAAACTTTAAAACTTTTGATGTATAAAGAGGTATCTTGCTGCAATAGCAATATAAAAGGACTATTATATGCGTCAGATAAAGACAAGTTTGGCTTTAATATTGAACTTATTACATTGCTCATTCTAACTAACTTTTGTAAACTAAACCCAGAAATCAGAAGAACGAACCTTTAATCCACACCAAGTCAATAAAATATAAGTGATTATGCAAAAATGCTAACTTGTAACAAAAATAATAAAAGTTTTATACCACAAGTCCAATGTTTCTTAGAACATTAAATGTCGCTTTAAAATTTTATCAGGAAAGGAAAAAGCAACTACATAAGACCAGAATATTTAAAGGTATTCTAACCCATAAATATGTTCTACTATAAACAAGGTATTGCATCATAAAATAAAATGAGCTATAGATATGATTTAGAATTAACTTCAATACACATTATGATGCATAATAGCTGCTGGAATCCTTAAACAACTCATAATGTATGCTTTACTTCTCTGTGTTAATATAAAAATTTTTTTCATAGCACCAGAGTTGTTTAAAGGCCAACATTAGAATTCCAATAAAGTCGACTTGAGTTTTGACATAAGGAAAATGATAATGTATAGTTACATAATACTTTTCGGTTTATAAAAAAAATAAAGCACTTTTTAAAAATTGAAGAAGGCACTTATGCAATCCTTGCTTATGATGGATATCATTAGTTCCCTTTCCCATAGCAATTACTCCTGTGCCTTTACAGACTTTGTAGATTATCTCTACTTTATTCAGGCTACAACATATTCCATCCCCAGAGGTTAAGTCATGAGTGCTGACAGGAAGCCACACAATTTCCCCTTTGCCAATTGAATCCCTTTCCCAGCCCCTCTGTACTACGAAGTGGTCTCTTGACCCAGTTCTGGCCAATAAAGCCCAAGAGAAAGTCTACTGACCTTCAGAAGCAAACATTACTCACTAATAAATGGGTAACCTTTCCCAACATAGGGATTTCCTTCCTGTTTGGTATGGTAATGGCATGATGTCTGGAACTGTAGTACCTATCTTGTGAACATGAGGTCACAAACACTCAGCATGATTAGGAAAATCCAAGATTTTATACTTTAATACTGAGTCAAAAAATGGTATCTCACACCTCTTACTAAATAAATAATGCCATGAACTCAATCACATCCTCCAAAAATGTACTTTAATGTGCCTGAACCATGATTTCAGTGGTTTAGCAGTTATGTGATACTGCGTTTTGTAGTTGTGTAATAACTTGATGACTCCCAATATTGTGATCTCATGTGGTATATAGGGAGTAGGAAATGCAACATATTAGGAAATATAACACCCTCATTGGTTTCCTAGCTCTGATCTGATATATGAGGTGTTTTCTTGCAGTATGGCCTGAAACATATTTTATTTTACAAGATATGAAAGAATCAACAGTCAAGACCGAAGAGGACCTTCATACCACCAAGAAAGAAGATCCGTGGGTTCAGAGTCACAATGTTGAAAACTTCCTGTGATACAACACTGACAGACACCTTTCCTGATTTTAACCATCCAGTATGCCCTTGTTCTGCTCACACAACTGCCTCTTGATCCTGGGACAAGTTGCGAATAAGCACAAGAAAGGATTCAAAAGTTTCCACTCTTCTCAAGATTATCCACAGTTTATTATGGCCCATACAGTCAAATGCCTTTGCATAATACAGTAAACACACATAAATATCTTTCTGGTAGTCTCTGCTTTGAGCCATGATCCATCTGATAGCAGCAATGAGATCCCTTGTTCCAGGTCCTCTTCGAATCCACCTGAACTGGCAGTTCCCTGTCAATGTACTATTTCAACCCTTGTTGAATGGCCGTAAGCAAAATTTTACTTATATATGATATCAATGATATCATTTACTAGTTTGAGCATTCTGTTGGGCCACTGTTCTTTGGAATGGGAACAAATACAGATCCCTTCCAGTCAGGTGTCCAAGTGACTGTCTTCTAAACTTCCTGGCATAGACGAGTGAGTGCTTCCAGTACTTATTCAGTACTTATTCTTCCCTCATCACTAATGGCTCCTACACTACCTCCTGAAGTGGTGGATTATCCACTGGTTCTTCTTGGTATAGTGACTCTATGTATTTTGTCCATCTTCTCTTGATCTGCATCATTCAATATTTCACCTGAAGAATCTTGTAAGGCTACAATTTGAACCTTGAATTTTCCTGAGTTCTTTCAGTTTCAGATATGCTGATCATGGTCTTCCCTTGAGGTTTTCTAATTCTAGGTCCTTTCACATATTGTTATAATGTTTGACTTATTAAAAACCTCTAATATGGCTCTTAGTCTCTCCGCCATCCGGAGGGTGCCTCTGCTCTGACCTCACCATGTCATCTCATAAGACTTTCAGGATCAAGAGATTCCTGGCCAAGAAACAGAAGCAAAATCGGCCCATTCCCCAATGGATTCGAATGAAAACTGGCAATAAGATCAGGTACAACTCCAAGAGGAGACATTGGAGAAGAACGAAACTGGGTCTCTAAGGAGCCCCCAGAGAGATGGCACATTGAGTTGATTAAGACCTTTGCTGCCACCTGATGAATTGAACTTGTATTGATAAATAATCTGGGTTCTTCCTTGATTTTTATGCTGCCTCATGAACTTAACAATGAAAAATCTAAGGCTGTTGGTTTGAAGAAAAAAAAACCTCTAATGTGCAGATGACAGAACTTTGCTTGCTGAAAATGATGAGAAATTGAAGCATTTGCTGGTGAAGATCAAGAATTGCAGCTCTCAGTATTAATTACAACTCAATGCAATGCAGACCCATATACTCACCCCTGGACCAATTGGTAACATAAATGGACAAAAGGTTGAAGTTATCAAGAATTTTGTATTGCTTGAATCCACATCCAATGCTCCAAGAAGCAACAGTCAAGAGACTAAAAAGACATATTGCACTAGGTGAATCTGCTTTGTAGAACCTCGCAGAGTATTGAGGAGCATGGACATTTCTTTAAAGACAAAGGTGCAACTGACCCAAGCTATGACATTCTCTATGACATCATATGCATTTGAACATTGTACATTGACTAAAGAAGACCATAGGAGAACCTGTGCACTTGAATTGTGGTTCTAGAGAAGAATATTTGAAGTATCATGGACTGCTAATAAGATGAACTTAACTGTATTGGAAGAAGTAAGACCAGAATGCTCCTTATAGGCAAGGATGACAAGACTTCATCTCACATACTTTGGACATATTTCAAAAGAGAGGAATCCTTGGAAAAGGACATAATGTCTGGGAAAATTGAAGGGATACAAAAAAGAGGAAGGCTCTCAAGGACCTGGATGGACATAGTGGCTGCATCAATGGACTCGGGCACAGGAACAATTGTGAGGATGGGTGGCACAAGACTGTGCAGTGTTTCTGTGTTGTTCAGCATAGGGTCACTGTGGTCAGATTCAATTCGATGGTACCTAAGAACAACAGCGACAATAAATGATACACATCTCTCAGAGGAGAGAGTTCCATCTGACAGGAGAAGTAGCTGAGACATCAAAAACATCTATCGTGTTAAATAATTTCTATCTCAGAGATTCTGAGGATCATTTGTTTCACCTCATTGACAGGTTTCTGCAATAACCAAAAAAAAAAAAGGTACAAAAGTACTTAGGGGAAAAATAGTTGAAGGTAACAGATCATACTGGCATTTAAATATAAATTGCGTCAAATGCCTAGAAATAACAAAATCTCCTAAGAATTTGAAGTAACAATGATAGCCAAAGCACAGCCTTTCCTCTGGCCAAGAAAATGCCTTTGGTCTTCCAAACAACCCCATGAGTTCCCTCCTATTATCCTCGTCTGTTTACAGAGGAGGAAGATAACACCAGCATAAGCTGCACAGAGAGTTAAGTAACTGATATTTAAATTCAGGCCATCTTAGCCCAGGATTCATGGTTTCAGCTACCATACCACTATTCTGCAAAACTGTTTTAAAAATTACTTGTCCTACTTACTTTTTTAAAAAGAAAAATAATTAACTTGAATGTAAGAATAACTAAACCCTTTGAGAGTTACTTAATATCCGATCATTTTAGACCCCATAATGTACTGATAAAATTGCTCTGGATAAAATAGTAAAGGATGAGTCATTCTGCCTTTTATTAAACGGGAAAGCATCTACATTTCACAAGGGAGTAATTAACTACAAGAGGACTAATCTAATGAGTGTTAACCACCGCATGCCCTGCTTTCATATACTAATCTATGGACCAAGTTGGTATCCTGTTCTAAAAATCACAAGCCTCTCACAGTGGTTCTCAACCTTCCTAATGCTGTGACTTTTTAATACAGTTCATCCTGTTGCAGTGACCCCCAACCATGAAATTATTTTTGTTGCTACTTCATAACTGCAATTTTGCTACAGCTGTGAATTGGGCAACCTCTGTGAAAGGGTCGTTTGATCCCCAAAGGGGTCATGAGCCACAGGTTGAGAACTACTGCTCTAAGGCAATCACTGAGAGATGCCCACACTGTGTACTGGCACAGCTCCCTAGCTTGTGTCAATGGTGAAGCACAATGTGGCAGCCCTGCTGACATCTTCCTCATGCCTTCTTGCTTTCTTGCCAGATTCTTCAGAACTTGCTGATACTTTAAAAATAAGAGAAGTGCTCAGTCAAATAGCTTGGAGACAAGATAAAAGCTGCACATATGCATGTGTGCACAACAGAAGTTTAGCACACACACACACAAGCTTACCCGTGACTATGATGTCGTATCAATTCTGGTTAAGCATCATTGTTACTCTTTCATGGAAGTACAGTCTTCTGTCTGCATAAGAAAATCATCAAAGCCATCTTCAGCAGCATTAACAGCTGGACACCACCGCCAAAGGAAACACAGTAAATGAGACTATAATCTCAAACTTGTTTTGATTTCTTAACCAATCAGAACAAGGTGAGGATTCTCTGAAACATCCGCATACCTGCAAGGTCTTTGCATCAGTCTTGTGGCCCAAGTGGAAGTATCTCAGTTGCCATATAGGTACTTGTTGCTTCTATTGTGCTAACTGCTTTACACATGTTGTTTCATTTAATCCTCTCTGCATATGCAACACAGACACATTAGACAGGGAGAAAATTTGAAGCTCAAAGAAGCTTAAAAGTGAAGCATATCCTCTGAGTGGCCTTTTCTTTCTTTGTTCTGAGCAGAGCACCAAACTGTTTCAAATGGCAACTTCTTCCTCAAATTATTCAGTATTATCCTCACCCTCAATTTCAACAAAAGATCTTGTTTAGCCTAAGCTAATTCCCTTGTCATGTCTGATTTAGAAATAGGCATGTGAGCTAATCCTGACCAATGAGAAGTAAAAAGGTTCTGTAAGGACTTGGGGAAGGGTTTTACTATTTCTACAAATAAGACACAGGAAGAAACTATTTCATCCTTTTCTGGAGATTCTGAAGTCAACATATGGAAACTAGAACTGTTGCTGCCTTTTTACAACAAACATGAAAATCAAGACAATAATCTAAGAAGAGCTGAGCCAAGAGAAGTCGAGTCAGAGCCTGATGACTCAGATTACAGCTTACCTGGTTTCAATATTTCTTTCTGTGTAACACACTATATTCTTAAATCCAATCTGAGTTGAATTTTCAATTAAGTGCTTTTGACAAAGTAAATGGTATAGCTGAGATTTGAACACACATCTGCCCATCCCCAATGCTGGCACTCTTAACCATGATATTATATTTCCAGTGCATGAAGAATGCCTCAATAATGCTCAGAGGGTAGAATTTCTGAACATTCCTTCAAGCATGCATACATACATACACACATACATACATACACCTGCTATCACAGTCTGTGAAACTCAGTCTTTGACTTGTTTTCTCCAGAATGATTAGATAGATAGATAAAATAATATCACCAAGTACTAAGCTCATTCAGAAAACTTCTAATTTCAATTCAGAAAATTGAAATAGCTCTTGACAGAACCAAATAGTTATGTAGGACTAATATACCACCATCAGAACATTATTGCCTCATAATTCAATAACCTAGAAGTCTGCTTCAAGGTATCAGTTCTAGGGGTGCACATTCTGTTTCTCTTACCTCTGAGGAAGGTCTTTGTTTGTGTGACCCTGCATCTGTCTTCTCCCATCTCTACTTGATCCTCTGTCTTATTCAGTCCTTATTATAACTAAAAGGTTATTGGCTTAAAATACAATCTGCACTGATTATAACTTCCTCGGCATAACCAAGAATATGCATGCACCAATGAGTTAGAAGTAGAAACAAAGACCAAAAAAGAAAAAATAACAACAACTTTGCCACCATGAGTTCAACTCATGGTGACCCTATTAGGATATCTAAAGCATTGCATATCTTCACAGGAATAGGCAGCCTCATCTTTGTCCATAGGAGTAACTGAGGGTTTTGAATAAGCAGCCTTGTGATAAGCAGCTCAATGCTTACTTGAAAGTGCCACAGATTTACAATATGTATTCTCTGGGGACACAACTCTATCCATAGCACAGTTCACAGCACATCCCTCATTTGAACTCTATCAGTCCCTGGAAGGAGTATTTCCTAGAATCATCACCACCGTGGAGTAAATGCCCCTTTATCTCAATGTATTTACATTATTGAATAGGAATGTTCCGTTTGTGATTATTACCATTCTTTGAATAATCTGTTATCTTTTGTTTTGTCTCACATCTCAACTGAGTTGAGATTTTGCTCAAATAAAACATTTACTAATATCGTCTTCTTTTGGAAGACCTAAATATCACATCTTAGAATGACTGGAACTTGCAACAATACCAGGAAAACCAATGCAAAAGGTCCTTGGTGCCTACCTTTGTAATCAAGTCATCAAATGCTTTATGGATTGTTAAGGGGAGGGGAGGGGAGGGAGGGGGCAGATTAACGTTACCTGAGCATCAATACCAATTCCTGTGCCGAACCTTCATTACCTCCTAGTATCCTCAGAATTGTCCTGTGAGATAGATATTGATATTTGTGATTGACAGATGAGAAAATGAAGAGACGTCCAGCTGCCTTTAACTAGTACAAGTAAATTGTAGAACAGGACTTCCAAGTCATGTACAACTGAGGCTAATCTCTTCAGGATCAGAGGAGAAAGGCTTTCACATGAATCCTTAATTAATTAAATAAACACATTAATTGGATGTTAGCTCTAGCCTTTGGAATGATTTTTAACAGAGTAGTGTCTGTAGTCTCTCTCTCTCTACTAAGAAGCATTAGCCCGTACATTGATGAAAAACAGAAGCAAGCATAGTAATAGCACCATTGAAACGATTTTTAAATAGTCATGACTGCAGAGAAAGGCCTGATCTGAGTCATTTTCTACCTTAAAAGAAAGTGTGGGTCAGAAAATAGCTAAGGTTAAGCCAAGTCTGGGGCTCATCATAATTCAGCACCATGGGCAGCAAAAGAGGGGCAATAAAACTGAAATATGAGACAGACAAGAGATAAAGGGAAAAGAAAGAAAATGCTTAACTCCCAGATTCCTCCAAAGGAATTTCAAACTGTTGAGGGTTTTATTCACCCTTTCATTTGGGGCTATTTATCTTCCTTATGCCACCCAAGCTCCTTCCCGCAGAAAAGCCACTCTCCCTCTCTCACCTGACAGTGCAAATTACTTCCTTCAAGGGGACCACACCAGTTTGTTTAACTTCTCTGGTGGCTTTGATGGCACAGGTGCCACCATCTTTCTAAGAAACACCTGGAGGAGTGACTAGTGACTCCTTTCTTTCAGAGAGGTCAAGTAGCATTTAAGAGCAGGAAGAAGATGGTCGTTGGACTAATAGCTATGCACACAGAAATTGTTGCCATTTTCTCTCTTTTTTTTTTTTTTTTTGCTATTTTGCTAAACATATAAGGAATGCTTTAAATCTAGGGACATGGGAACTCTGATTAAAAAGCTACATGTGATTCGGAAAGATGCATTAAACTCTATGAACAACCCTGAAGTAAGCATACAGCTGAAAGCAAGAGTGGGGGGAGTGAAAATGCAGTAAACTTGGGGGCTATTTTAATGATGAACCATGATGAAATTGCCCAAGAATGCACATTTAAGACAAACATGAAAATTTTTGTAATGGAATGTGAATTCACCAACCGATTTAAAATATATTTGAGCTCAACCAATTGTTAAGCCAGACTATACTTTTATGGTAGTTGCTTTATTCATAATCACAAAAATCTGAAAGCAAACCAAAATTTTCTTACATAGGTGAACACATAAATTCTAGGACATTCATGCAATGGTGTCTTACTTAGTGATTAGAAGAAATAAGCTATTAAGCCACAAATAAAACATGGAAGAATTTTAAATTAAAATTGTTAAGTGAAATCAATCAATCTTTTTTAAAAACATTTTATTGGGAGCTCATACAACTCTTATAATAATCCATACATACATCCATTGTGTCAAGTACATTTATACTTTTGTTGCCATCATCATTCTCATCATTCTCAAAATATTTATTTCCTACTTGAGTCCTTGGTATCAGCTTCTCATTTTCCCCGCTCTCCTCATTCCTTGAGCCCTCATGAATCCCTGATAATTTATAAATTTTTATTATTTTGTCATATCTGTCAGATGTCTCCCTTCACCCAATTTTTCTCATCTCCAAGGGAGGAGATTATATGTAGATCCTTGTGATCAGTTGCTTCTTTCTACCCCACCTTTCCTCCACTTTCCCAGCATCACCACTCTCATCACTGGTTGTGAGGGGTTCATCTGTCCTGGATTCCCTGCATTTCCAGTTCCTATCTGTACCAGTGTACATCTCTGGTCTAGCTGGATGTGTAAGGTAGAATTGGGATCATGACAGTGGCGGGAGAGGAAGCATTGAAGAACTAGAGGAAAGTTGTATGTTTTATCATTGCAACACTGCTGCCTGACTGGTCCGTCTCCTCCCTGTAACTCTTCTGTAGGGGAATGTCCAATTCCCTACCAATGGGCTTTGGGTCCCCACTCTGCAATCTCCCTCATTCACAATGCTTTGGTTTTTTTGTTCTTTGATGCCTGAAACCTGATTCCCTTCATGTGACATCTCATGATCACACAGGTTACTGTGCTTCGTCCATGTGGTCTTTGTTGCTTCTGAGCTAGATGACAGCTTGTTTACTGTAAAGCCCTTAAAACCCCAAATTTTATATCTTTTGATAGCCAGGCACCATCAGGTTTCTTCATCACATTTGCTTATGTACCCACTTTGTCTTCAGTGATCGTGTTGGGAAGGTAAGCATCATGGAATTCCAGTTTAATAGAACAAAGTGTTCTTGCATTGAGGGAGTACTTGAATCAAGGGTCAATGTCTATCTGTTTCTTTAATACTAAACCTATAAATATATACACATAGCTCTATTTCCCCATCATCATAAATGTTTTTACATATGTAAATGCCTGTATTTAGACCTCTATAAAGGCCCTTTGCCTACCAGTTCTTTCCTTTTACTTTCCTCTTGTCCCACTATCATGCTCAGTCTTCTTTGGATTTCAGTAATTCCTCTTGATTACATTGCCCTTGATCAAACCCTACCAGTATTCTTACACCTTCCTCATCACGGATTTTGGATCACTTGTTGTTGCCTTGTCCCTGGATTTCTTTACACCTCTTCCTTTCCCCCATCTCTCCCTCTCCCTCCAAAATCATTGGTCCTGTTGTTATCTCCTATCCAGCCTATCTTACCTAGCTAGACATGCAGAGATAAAAATATACACAAGAGCAAGACAGAGCAAAACAAAGCAACAAAAGAAAACAAACCAAAGAAAAGCCTGAAAATAGTTCAAAGTCTGTTTGTTGACCTTTAGGAGTGTTTTCTGATCGAATCAGATGGGGTGAACCTCCCTGGCCCCAAAGTTTATTTTTGGTACTCCCTCAGGTCTTCCTTGCTCTGTTCCCTTACTGTTCTGTTGCACACCCTTAGTGTTTTTGCCTCAGTGTAGTGGAGTCAGAGCTGGTCAAAATTCTACCCTGTGTCTTCAGTGTTGTCCCTGGTAGGGTTATTGGTCAGTGAGGGATGTCATGTCATAGTGGCCCTTTCTGTGCATTGACTGCTCTGAGCAGAAATATCGTCCTCAAGGCTTGGTGGACCAGAATGTGCTCCCTTCTCTCTTCTTTTCCCTTAATTTGGTCCTGTGTGCTCTGATCAGACATGCCCCTCTCCCTGAGCTGTAGCTTCAGTGTTGTACCAGCCTACATTTTTAAGAACATACCCCAGGAAGCGAAATTCCACATGCTCCAGCAATATATCTGCTAGGTGTATATTCTAGAGAAAGAGACATAGCACTAACAGACCTATGCATGCCCATGTTCATCACAGCACTGTTCAAAATAACAAGAAGTCAGAGACAGCCTAAAGACCCATCAGTAGAAGAATGAGTAAAGAAACTTTGGTATATATACCCAATGGGATACTATGCATTGCCAAAAAATAATAATGAAACAATGACATACCTAATAAGGTAAAAGGACCTAGATAATATTATACTGAATGAAGCTTATCAATCACAAAAGAACAAATATTGTATGAGACCACTGATATTAGGGGAGAGGGAAGGGGAGATAAGGCAAAGACTTGCTGTGATAGTTACATAATCTGTTGTCTATTTAAGTATTAAGAGTGAAAGGGTAGTTACTTTGTCAATCAGGTCACAACAATGTCCTCATTAGGAGGCACTAAGGAGCTAAATTGCACTCTGGAGGCAGGATACAGGCTTACTCTCTGGGAGACTTTGCAACTGATAAGACACATGGAGCTATTTTAACTCCCTGAACTGAAGGGACCATGTAGAGACTCCTGCCAGTGCTGAGATGATTACAACACCACTGGATCCACAAGATTTCTCACTCACTGCCCTGCGATCTTCCTGTATTCAGCATCATGGATACAAGGATCTGAAGAAGAATTTATTGACTAGTATACACATATGGGGTATTACTGGACTTAAGGACTTGATCTGGACTGAGCTGAGATGTTTTGTCAGTACTCAATTGCCCTTGCATATAGAGTTCTTTCTCATACGCATATGTGTCTCTGAATTTGTTTCTCAAGTCTACCCAGACTAACACACTTTCATATCAAAGGGTACAGACTTTGGAGGTTAAAAAGGAGGAGAAAGAAAAGATGGAAGATGAAGCAACATACTAGAACATTGGCATGTGTTGGCTTGGATGAAAGGGAGGATGCAGGACAACAAAATGGAGAAGGGAAATCAGAAGAAGTAGAGGTAGGATAAGGTAGGGCAAAGGGGTTGATGAATGGTTTGAACTAATCAACGCTGAGTGGATGGTTTCAAATATAAACCCACATACTATTACTGAATTCACAATTATATTTTTAAAAAGAAAGAAAGAAAAGATCTGGTCTTGAAAGTTTTTCTCAGGTACTATTGAAGCCCCAACACTCCTCTGTGACCAGCCCTCCTCTGTGACCTTCATCAGATCCTCCGACCCTGTGATTGCAGCAGGAAACTGACAGGGAACTACCATAAATTTAGGCTGAATTCAGAAGAGAATGTGGAATAAGGGCTATCATTGCTGATATCAGCTGGAGCTTGACTCAAAACAGAAAGATGTTTACTTGTGTTTCAATGACTATGCAAAGGCGTTCAACTGTGTGGACGGTGGACAACCCTGAGAGTTCCAGAACACATCACTGTTCTCATTCAGAACATGTGCATGGGTCAATAGGCACTTGTAAAAACAGAACAAGGAAATGAATTGTGCATGGTTTAAAATCAGGAAAGGTATGTGTCAGGGTTGTATCCTCTCACCATATTTGTTCAATATATATGCCAATCAAATCATCAGCGAAGGTTGATTAAACATGAAAAAGAATGTGGCATCAGGATTGGGGGAAGGTTTATTAACAACCTATGATGTAAATTGTGTAGAGTCTTATATAATATTCCCTATTATTTAGCATCAAGAATATTTTCAGCTAGAGTTGTTAGGAAACAGTGGAAAATGACTGTCAACTCCATGAAAATGGACATTATCCACAGGAAATATTACCTTCTTGAAGCTTGCACTTAGCCATCAATGTAATACTTGATAACAAAAGGCAACTTTATTGAAATGAAGAGGAACAGGACCAGGAGAACTAAGTGGCCTTTCATCTCTCTAATTTCTGCACCTCTGATAATATTTGTTGATGTGTCAGTTGAAGACACTACAATGTTTGAACAGAAGATAATTTAACTAAGAGAACAGTTTCAAAAACTGCGACTCTAATGTGAAATTACCTGAGATTGACCATAAAGTGCACACAATTATTACCCTTAAGAGATGATGAATCTGGGGCTTAAACTGACTAGAACAAAAGTTATTTCAAAATGATACATCTATGTGTAATCCAAGAATTGCACAAAATAGATGAGCCATCATAATGTTACCTTTACCTAAATTATCATTTTGTGCAAGCTGGCTGAAAAGTCATCATGTCATAAAGTTCCATTCTGTTCTCTCAAAATTTCAAAATCCCACTTTCAAGTTGAGATTATAAAGATAGTTCTAAATCTGACCTAGCACAGTGCCCCTTCTTTATAAATGACCCGCCATGTAGAAATTTGGTGCCATGATCAGGAAAGAGTCACGATGAATTTAGCATAGTTACATCCAAATTGATTGTCTTTTGGGGGGGGATCATTAAATAAAATATCATACGTGTGTGTACAGTGTGCAATGTGGTTTTTAAAAAATCATTTTATTGAGGGTTCATGCAACTCTTAAAACGATCCATACATACATCCATTGTATGCAAAGCAGATTTGTACTTCTGTTGTCATCATCATCCTCAAAATGCTTGCTTTCAACTTGAGCCCCTGGTATCAGCTCCTCATTTTTCCCTTCCCTCCCCGCTGATTATTTATAAATCATTGTTTTTCCATGTCTTACACTGACCAATGTCTCCTCTCACCTACTTTTCTGTTGACCGTTCCCCAGGAAGGGAGTTATATGTAGATCTTTCTAATCAGTTACTCCTTAGTACCCAACCTTCCCTCTGCCTTCCTACATTGTCACTCTCACCACTGGTCCTGAGGGGCTCATCTGTCCTGGATATTCTGCATTCCCACTTCCTATCTGTACCAGTGTACATCCTCTGGTCTATGCATTATATGTTATAAGCTATGTGTTAGTATACATTTTAGGATATATCATAATAATATTATATTTAATATAAATTATATATTTTAAGTTATAATTTTATAATTACACATGCATGTTTATAATTATATGTATATATAATGTATTGTTTGGTGCCTCAAATAAATTATGACACATAATGACTCAAGGTGATAGTTCAGAATATCCCATAGGTGTTTTCTAGCTGAAATCTTTATAGAAACAGATTGTCAGGTCTTTCCTGGTGGAGTCTCTGGATGGGTTCCATCAACGTTTTGGTTAGCCTACTAATGTATAACCATTGCTTTACCAGGGCTCCACTGGTGTAGCCACACATACATACAGATAAAAATATAGATCATGTCATTCCTCCAAACACTTTTCATAATATAAAATATTACATAGCACAGATAATCAAAAGTCCACTGTCGATGACTCAATTTTGGCTCATAGCAGTCCTGTACAACAGAGCAGGGCTACACCCTTGGGTTTCTGAGGCTGTCCATCACTATAACAACAGAAAGCCTGATCTTTCTCCCCCCAAGTAGCTAGGGTGTTCAAACTGCTGACCGTGAGGCTGGCAGACCAACTCATAACCACTAGGCCACCAGGGCTTCTTATTGATGTAGAAAGAATAAATTAAAATCTTTCCAAAAAGACTATTTAGATCAAGTCATGCAACAGTTACAAATCTCCTCCTAATCCAAAAGAAACATTAAAAATTCCTCAAGTGAATGTACACTGGTACAGATAGGATCCAGAAACATGGGGAATCCAGAACAGATGATCCCTTCAGGACGAGTGGTGAGAGTGGCGATACCAGGAGGGTGGAGGGAAGGTGGTGTAGAAAGGGGGAACTGATTATAAGGATCTACATATAATCTCCTACCTGGGATACTGACAACACAGAAGTGGGTGAAGGGAGACATAGGACGGTGTACAAAATGACAAAATAATAATTTATAAATTATCAAGGGTTCATAAGGAAAGGGGGAGCAGGGAGGGAGGGGAAATTAGGAGCCAATACTAAGGGCTTAAGTAGAAAGAATATGTTTTAAGAAAGATGATGGAGAGACTCTGGGAAGATGGCCGCCAGATAGGAAGCCTACGCCCGGAGCTCCTGGAGATTGGTGAGTGGGGTTTGACACAGGAAGGGTAGGGCTCTCAAATTGGGTTTTGTGACTCCAGGAAAGCTCAGAGCCTCCTCTGAACCAGGAGCAGGCGCGACCCGCACCCCCGCGCTCCCCACAGATGCCGGCCCAGACACTGGCACAGATGCTGCGGGTTCTTTGTGCCAGCGGGATCCAGGGCGCCTGCTCTGCAACCCGACCCTGAGATCTGGGACCCGCAGTTAATCAGCGCCCGCGCGCGCAATCGCTGGCCAGTCCTCCCCACCCGAAGGTGCCCAGGGTGCCCAGGGGACACTCCACGCAGACCCACACCTCTCGCTCCCCATCCCCAGGGACTCCTGTGCCCCAAGCACAACGGTGGGCCAGCCCCTCCCCCACCCAGGAGGCCCCCCGCCCAGGCGCACCTTAAGGGCGCCACCACTGCTCAGGATAAGATCAAGCCATCCCCTAAACCCAAGCCTGCCCACCTGGGCCACACTTTCTAACAGGAGCAGAAGGAACACCCGCACTCCCCACAGTCGTCGGCACTACTCACAGACACTGCTGGTTCAGGGCGCCTGCCCCAAATCCTGCAACAGAGAGGTCTGCTTTACATTGTCTCCTGGATAAACAGCCAGCCAGTCCTCCCCACCCCAGAGTACTAGAGGATTTTTTCCCACCTACCTGTGGCAAGCGCCCCTAGCCAGGAACAGACCACCCAACTCCCACCCGACCCACTAAGCCCAATTCCCTGCTCAGCCAACACACTCCATGAGATCTGCCAGGCCTAGCTGCAAACAGTCCCTGAGGGAAGCTATAACATAAGACCAGCCTCCTAAAGAGAGATCCCAGGGCCACAAAACACGAAGGAAAATGCCACCTAATACGAATAAATCAAACAAAAAACAGCTAGCAGCTTCCACAGTATCAAGAAAAGAGAAACTGGATCCGATGCAAGAAGATCAGCTGGACCTAACAGCAGTCATAGAAAATGCGGAGATGGATCAACCACAGAAA